>CAUYPO010040166.1:0-21115 GCA_963574435.1 Cheirogaleus major | reverse complement strand
AATTTTAGAAAGTAGAATCAAAAGACCTAGTTATCAATTAGGGTAATGACGATGATCGTGATAATGACAGGGAAAACCCCCACCCTGCCCCATGGCTGACTTTTTGAATCCCACTGATTGGATGTTAAAGCTTGTTGCTGATTGGATGTTAAAGCTTTTTGCTGATTGGATGTTAAAGCTTGTTGCTGATTGGACACTTTTTGAATCCCACCAAGGGTATAAAAACTGGAGGAGAACAAGGAAACGGTGCTAAGAATTTGGTGGCATGCCCCTCTGAGCCCGCTGGCGGAGTAAAGGCTGATTCTCCGACTCTCCGTGTGCCGCTCGGTTCTTTCCCTGGTCAATCGCTGTAACACTAGCTGGAACACTTGCCGGAACACTTGCCGGAACAGAAATAGATAACATCTATTGATCACTTAATACACGTCAGGCTTCGTGAGGTGTCTGGATGGTATTCCTATTTGACTCGCAATGCATCCTGTGACATGGGTGTCACCGTCATACCCCTTTTATAGATGAGACAACCAAGGCTCAGAAATGTTAGATGACTTCCCCTAGTTAGTCAAGAAGTCACAGGGCCAGGATCATGCGGAGTGACCGTCTAGCTCTGTAGCTGGTGTACACATTCGACATGAGGGGCTGTGGGGACAAGGTGTCAGTGTGGGGGCAGTTTGCAGCGGGAGCACCTAGGGCAACAGAGTTGAGACCAATCACGGGAGATGGATGAAAACAGAAAGCAGCTTTGGAGGGCAATAGAGGGGCTAATTTAGGGATGAGTTACAGTAGAGAAGGAAGAGGAGAGAACAGACTTTAGGCCTGTTCCTCCTCCGTAGCAAATTGTCTGCGCTGGATTCTCATGGTGATGCCAGCTTCACGTTGGCGAGTGGCAGACCTGGTATGTCTTGATTATCAGGTAGCGCAAAGCATATGGTCACCATTGCCTGCAGGTACTCACTCGGGGTCTGCGCTCTCACTGTCAGGACCATTCTTTCAAATTTGCCTGGATTATTAGTCTGACTCAATGTACAGATGATTCTGGTGATTGATATCTATTGCCTTAATTTTAATTAAATCTATTGCCAGATTTTTTTTAAAGGAATAAAAACTTGGACCAAGACCAAGCAAAGGGAAATGAAAAGAAGCCTGTGAAAGCTTCCTCCAGGATGCAGCTGTCAATTTTGGTTTTGCCTACAAGCAGTTCTTTCTGTTCTGCAGAGATTTTCCACCTTTTAATTCTCTTGCAGGTAAAACATTTAGGCTGCTTTCTTGCTAGCAAAATGATACAGAACTATATGGAGGAAATTGGGTGAAGATTTCCATTGGGAATTACTTCCAAACATTTTGGTCATCACATGAAATGAAAAGGACTATCCTGGTGTTTGTGGATGTGTGCATGTCAACGGAGTCTGTTCTGGCTTGCTCTGGTGACTGTAGTCCCCGCACACTGGTGAAGGATGAGGCTTCTCCGCTTTTGAACATTTGGCCAGCGCCTGGGTTGGGGCCAGAGGGTTGCATAAAAAAGAACAAGAGGGAACTTTCTGGAATTCTAGGGTGGACTTTATCTCTTCCTGTTGAGTTCCCCAGCTGTCTTTCCCAGCTGTAGCACACACTGTGCTAGTTTCTTCTGTCACAGCTCATGAAGGCAGCGAGGCTCTCTCCCCCTCGCTAGGTCATGAGTGTAGGGAGGGCTGCGGGACCACTTTACTTGGCTGTGCCATCCCGCTGCCTGGAGTGGCACTGGGACATGGTCAGAACCCAGGAAGGATTTGGTTAAATGGCCGGTCGAGGCATCACCCCATGGGAAAGACACCGAGTTAAGCTCCTGGGACAAATGTCATCATGCATAAGCCGTGAGAGTTAGAGGATTTTACAAGGCAGGGTGGGCCGACAGAAAAGACCCTATGTGGCACTTTGCTAGCTCTAAGGTAGTTCTCTGGCCACCGAGGGAAGTGGAGACCCTGATTGGCATCTACGATGATGCAAGACCTCTGCTAATGAAATCCACAGCGTGAGTTAGAATCTTGTGTACCTTTTGCTTTGCTTTCTGGCCAACAATGGAACTTCTTCCTGTTCTTTAGGAAAACACAGGCTACACAGAAGCAGACACCTGAGTCTGGGAAAGGGAATGGATGATCAGTTTATTAATAAAACCATGAGCTCCTCCAGAGAGGCAGGCAGAAAGCCAGGTGCCTGGGCATCTCTGAGCCCACCTCCCATGTCGGTATGAACAGAGGACAAAGGCTTGTTATCTTGGGAGAGGATAATTAGGAACCTGGAGGGATTTTTGTTTCCTTTGGGCCTGATAAAAATTGTGCATGGGGTTTTTAGAAAAGAAAGTACTTTTGCTAAACATATTAATTATTTCCTTCATATGAATATCTTTTCGGCATCCTTTCCAGAGAAACAATAGCAACAAGTCTATAAGTTCCCTGAAACTTGCCTAAAATTAGACTCTGGGGAAGGGGGACACACTGTTGTATCAGAGATGGCCTTGAGTGGACTGGCTGACAAGGACAATTTGTCAGTCAGCTGGCAGGCCACAGGCCATGTGCACAGTGACGTGGCAGAGCTGAGCGCTGAGCTGGGCGCAACTGATTCCATGTGGACGAGGCAGGGAAGCTTGTGGGGCATTTGCGCTGGGTCTGAAGGGACGTGGAGCAGGTCCCCAGGTGACCAAGGGAGGCACGGGCACACAGGCTGCAGGAACAGCAGGTGCAGAGGACAGAGGGCAGGCAAGGGCCTGGTGTGTTTGTGGAATAGCGTTCTATTTGGCAGGAATCTCTAGTATACAGAGGAGGGGAAGGACAGGAGGCCAGACAGTGGTTTGGGACCTGATTATAAAGAATTTGGAGCTGACCCATGAGGTAAGAAGGAGCCATCAGATTCTCAAGCAGAGGGGAGTATTTTAGAAAAGGCGAATGTTCCGGAGGCAGGGGAGGATGGATGGTGCTGAGAGCAGAGGGGCAATAGGAGAGTCTCCAGTGGTGCAGGGGAGAGTGGTGAGGGGCAGGAAGGGGACAGAGGCTCACAGGTACAGAGCAGAGAGTGTCTCTGAGGGCCGGCCATGAGCAGCCCCTGGAGGATGGGCTGGGTGGGAGAGAGGAAGGGGAGGGGAGGACCTTTTATAACTTCTGCAAAAGATACTCGATTGAAACAGAAACTGTTGCTCTAAATTGGACAGGCCACTGTTAGTGGGATGCATGTAATTTCCCTTCCTTCTCAGTCCTTTCCATCTATCAGTAGCGAGGCATTCGGTGCTGGTGCCCTTAGCTGATCCCAAACTCTGGCCCCATCAGAAGTTGGCCAGATCCACATCTGTTTGGTTAATCATCCTCCCCTAAAACAACAGCATGGCCAAGGCACATCGGACTGTACAAACTAAGCTCAGAATAGAAAGGAAGATTCGTCTGTAACTCAGTGACATGTCTGGACATTCATGATGCTTAGAAACCTCATAAATGAACCAGGAACAAGCAATCGTTGAATTTGGAAATGACATATAAGACCCGAGGAGAAGGATTGGAATTTGGTTTCATTTGTTCCTCCTAGGAGATAAGGGAATTTTCTCTCTACCACTTTCTAGTTCATCTCTGTAAGAAATTAATATTTTTAAAGGCCAAACTCGCGGCTTCATTTTTCATCCTGACAGCTTCTGAAATGCAGATAGATTTTGCATCAGATTGTTTTTTTTTTCCCTTTTGTTTTGGGGTGAGTTTCATTTCGTTCCACCAGCACCTGTGTGCAGACCGATGCGTGCCTTTGGAATGAGCTTGTGAGGAGGAGGGGATCTGATTAAAACTTGAAGCTCTGCGAACTGGACGCCCGAGGAGCCTCCTGCCTGCCCGGGGCCTGAGACCAGGGTGAAGTAACAGGACGCACACGCGGACGGTTCCCCGGGGGAATGAGGGCGGCGCTTTGTGCAGAACGGAGCAAACTGGGGCTCTGGCTGCAGCTGGGGTCAACAAAATTCACAGGATTAGAACTTATGAGTGGACATTTTCTTGCTTTTGCTTTTAAAATTTAAATAAGTACATGTTTCTGCCTAAAGAACCTTCACATGTACCAGCTCTGCCCTTTAGTAGCTAAGTCTTCTCTAAGCAACTCTTCCTCTGCCTTGACTTCCTTGCCTGCACCTTGTACCTTCAGATGATTCCTATTTGATAGGTCTGCTCTGCACTAAAGGGGCATTCATTAACCTCTGATGAGTGTCTCAGGCCTCTGTCAGTTCCCACGTAATGTGCCAGGCACTGGGAACACAGAGTCACGTGGATATGGCACTTCTTCAACAGGCTCACAAACTCTCAGGGCAGGGCAGGAATAAGTCAATGGTTGTAGAGAACACAGTGATGACGTCCATGCCTGGGACAGCTTGCACACTGGGACAGCAGACAGGAGGGGCAGCTAAGCCTGCCTGGGGGGAAGTGAGGCTGGATCAGAGCTTTGGGG
This sequence comes from Cheirogaleus major, assembly GCA_963574435.1. NCBI lineage: Eukaryota > Metazoa > Chordata > Mammalia > Primates > Cheirogaleidae > Cheirogaleus > Cheirogaleus major. The sequence goes on along the minus strand of CAUYPO010040166.1, from coordinate 16,669 downwards.
GACCACCAGGGGGCGGTAAATGGGGAGCTGTGAGGTGTTCCAGGTGAAGGCAGGAAAAATGCCCAGAGCCTGGAATTGCATGGCCCACAGGGAATGGCGGGTGGCAAATCCCCCAGGGATGGAGAGAACGTGGGGAAGTGGAGAGGGGACAGGTGGCAGATGAGGGTGGGGGTCATGTGAGGGGAGCACGGGGGTGCCAGGGGCTCAGAGCTCCTCCTCTCTCCTGGATTCTGCCCCTGGAGGTGACATGCAAGAACACTATGCAGGTGAGAAATGATGGGTGGGGTTGTTAATATCTGAGGGTGATGACAACCTTGAGGGCGAATGCCATTATAAAGTGGGCCGGAGAGCAGGGCCCATCCCAAGACTGACCAGCACCTCCCACCAGCTCCTCTGTCTTGCCTCACCCAAGCCTGCCCAGGTTGTGCTCAGATACTGGGAACAGGAAGCCCAAAAAGGACCTGCTGTACCTGGGTGGAGAAAGCGGAAGAGGAAGGAGGGAGAATGGAGCTGGGGTATTGCCTTTGAGATGCAGGGGTCTTATCCAACCATAAACACGGCCCAGAGCATGTGCCAGACTCCCACAATCATTTAGCAACTCATCATCCATGTGGGGAAAAGGGCAGACATTCTCTATGCTTTGAAGTTCATGGTGAAGAAAAGGAAAAACGGTCCTTCCCTTCCCAACAAAGGGTGGGTATTAGAGAACAATGCCTACCTCTCTCTCCACTGCAAGCGGAGGAGCAGGTAACTGGGCTGCCACTACCACGTGCCTGGACGTCCTCCAGAAATGGGGTGGGCACTGAGGTACTGTCAGGCCAACAGACACGCACCATTTAGGGCATCCGAGCCGAGAGAGGGGTGAGCCCAATCCTCTAGCCCTGCAGAGCCCCTCGCTCCTGCTTTAAAGCTCAGCTGAGCCCTGGCCTGGAACAATATGTAACAGACACCGTGCAAAAGCCACAGAATGAAAGCCGGATAATGAAAGAGAAAAGATCAGATACGTTACTCATGAAAAAGAGAAGTCGTAAGTCAGAAAAGAATACATCAGGGAAAAGCAGGGAAGAGGAGGGGGAAGGCCCAGAGGTCCCCATGCAGCAGGAAAGAGCGTGAGGAAGGGGGTGGAAATCCATCACTTTCACCCACCACATAGAGACTGCATTTCTCAGATGTCCCACCGCCCAGTCCTTCCTCTCAGGGAGTTCCAAGAATTCATCCAAGCAGAGAACAGGAGATGAATTAAATGTCACTAAATGTCCTCAAGGAGTGGAATCATTTGTGACAAAGAAACACTTCTGGGGAGAGAAGTGACTTGGTAATCAGTCCTCCAGAGAAGCTCTACAAGAGAAAAAATAAAGGAAGAACAATGGAAACGGCGGGACCTGAGGTCAGGGCTGCCAGGCTGCAGAGAGAAGTGTGCACCTGCGCAGAGGCGAGGGCTTGGCTGTCCCCAGTGGATGGCGTCCAGCAGCAGACTGGTGTCAGGTTGCTTTGAGGAGGGCAGTGTTAGCTAGAAACGGAGGAGTAAGGCTTGGGCCAGGTTCCACCTGCCTCTTTAGAGCACAGGGTCTGAGAAGGCTGGGCCTGAAGAGCACTGATGAACAGCCACCATGCAAGAGTACCCAGACGCCTGGCAGGTACAGGCAGGGGGGTGATGCAGGAAGAGACTCAAAGGCACTGAGAAGTAAGAGACAAAACGAGAATGTCCCCCGCCCCCGCCATGATGGCCCTGGGTGGTATCCATGCGTATAAAGGAGACTGCTTCTCTTTAGGAAAGTATTATAAATATAAGAGCTGATAGCCTTTATCCCAGGCCTCGGAGAACTGTGCTGGGGTTGACAGGAGGGCTGTGGAGCTGGGGCAGGGGCAGGCTGCCTGTCCCTACCCTCCACTCTGCACTCTGGCCTCCGCATGGAACAGAGTCCCCAGTGTATCAGACAAGACCTTCACCTTTTTGCCACTTGACTTAAGGCTCATCCCATATGTTACCTTTTCCAAGAAGCCCCCTCTCATTGCCTTACTGTCCTTAGTTTGGGTTTATGCCGATGCCTTATTGTCACATCACTTACCTTACTGTTTCATGATGACTGTTCACCCGCCGTTCCCCTTCTCCCCCCACTCCCGCTGAATTTTGAACTCCCTGAAAACACAGACTAGGTCCCATTTGGCAACCCTGGGGATTTTTGCACCGCAGAAGGCGCTTGGTGAATGACAGCCATGATAATAACAGTAGTAGTAGCACCTCCCATATACCGAACACTCGCAAAGTACCAAGCATGTGTGACCATGTCACACATGTGACCTCGCTTACCCTCGTACCTGTTCTGGGAGGAAGACCCTACATCCCCATTTTACAGAAGAGGAAACCAACAGTTAAGGTTGCTTATCCAAAGTCATATAGGCAGGATGTGAAGAGACTTAGATTCAGACCTGGATCTCCCTGATTCCAGGGTCTACACTCATGGTAACTTCACTGAATAAATGAAATGACTCATCCTGCATCTTCTTCTGGATAGACGTGGTGCCAGGTTACCTAAGAGGTGGTAGGTCCACCCTGGCAGGAAGCAGAGGAAAGGCAGAAAATGGGGCAGGAGGGTTTTGGTTCTTGGCCTGTTTTTCAAGAAATCTTGCTGTCTAATGTGTGTGTGTGTGTGTGAGTGTGTGTGTGTGTGCGCGCGCGCGCCTTCCTAAGAGTGGTCTTTTCTACGCTTAAACCCACGCTTTAGTCAGGAGGATTCATAAAGTGACATGTACAATTGCCATCTATCTGTGCAATTCAAGCACATTGATTACCAGTAGAAAAAAATCAACAGAAAGCAATAAAAAACAAACCAAAAGCCCAGACAAAATCCCCCCAAAATGAAAATAAAAACAGAAAAAGACTACCAGTAGAGATGGGATAACTGTCCCACCCCCAAAACCTCACCTTAACCAACGAGTGAATTTAGTTGACAGTAAAATGTGAACGTTTAGAATCTAATGAACTCATTTGCTCACAGTCCCTCTGTGTCTTTGGATATTGCTATAAATTCAGGCTTTTTCAAGGATGCAAAAATATAGCTTCAAAAATATTTTTATCATGCTGAGTTTGAGGAGAATAAATGCAGGACCATTGTAGGAGTCCGTGGTTCCATGACTACTTAAATCCTCCAAAAGAATAATCATTAACTCAAAGTGAGTAATACTGCACACAGTCGTTACTTACTAATGTTTCTGCACATGAACAGGATGGACAGGGGCTCCTAAGAAGCAGCGGCAGCTGGTGTACGCCCCTCTCCACAAATCCATCAGCTATTTCTGGAATGTGGCGACAAGAAGCAGTTTGTCCATTCATTCACTCATCATTCACATAACTTACTCCATACATCTGACCATGAAAGCTAATCCAAGCCTCCTTCTGCTAACAGACAAACAGACTTACCCAAAGAGAAAAGGGGACTTGTCCAAGGTCCCTCAGCCTGTCAGCCAAAAGCTCAGAACAAGATTCAAGTGCTCTTCCCTTTTGCCTGCCCCATAGTCTAACCAAATACACAATACTCACGGGGTGTTTATTCTAACAGTAGAATAGTACTTCGAGCTATGTTTCCGACACACATTAGCAATGTTTGGTGTTAGTTCTATCATAGTACAAACATGATTTATTTCTCTATATTCTCTTCCCTTCATGATTACTTTTATTCTAAATGTCTCCTACCCAAATAGGCAGAAACACTCCATGTGAGTGTTAGCACACAAACCAGAGAAACTCTTCACTCAGCCTACATTGCATCAAGATTCATTAAGAGAAAAGACAGTTCCTTCACTGAAGATATGCTTTATCCTAACTCTTAGATTTGCAGGACTGTTTATTTTCATGGGTTTCTTCTGTAGGTTTATGTGTGGTCAGGTACACGTGGGCAAATAGGAATTAAACATTTCATAATATATAGAATCCAAATGTAACCCACTGTTTTTCCCGAGCCTGATTGAGATACCTGTCTCTTGTCTACACTCTGGGTTACATGAGAAAAGGAGATGGTGTTGTTTGCTATATATATATCTATATATCTATATATCTATATATATATTTGATACTATTTTTCTATTCTGGGTTATTAGAGCTGAACTCCTCTGGGACAGGAAGATGAGAAGTTCTTATTCCCTGACAAGGATGCTGATGCCTCTTCTAATCCAGTCAAGAATTCCACTGCCCTATACAGCTTAGAAGATTCTAGTTCTGCACTATCCCTTTGGCACCCAGAACTCCACTATCATTAGAATCTCCACATAAAACAAAAGATTAGACCCCTTCCAAGGCTGGGGTCCCTATGCCAAGTTTTGCACTAGTCTGTGCCCTAGACTGTGGAAGACACTTGAAGGTGACTGAGAGCTCTCCAGGGTCCTGAACACCGATTTCCTGGAATTCTGCTCTCTGGAATCTCAGCTCTACAGCACTGTAGCGCCCCTGGATTCCAACTTGTGATTCTAACCACTTTTTTTATTCATCTCCCACCTTTTGGATATCTGAGTCCCCACCTGAGCTTGGTGCTCTGCCTTCAGTTTAGTCAGAATGAGAGCAGTCGTCTCTTTTAAGGAACTATAGAACAGCATCGTCACTGAGCTGTGAAACACTGTTGTAGTTGATGACACCATCACAGTGATAATGGGGCATCATTTTTCTAGCACATACTCTGCATTAATAAAAAATTTAGCTACATTATCTCTCAAAATTCACCATCACCTTGGATATAGGTATTATCACCATTCTACAAGGGAGAAAATGGAGGAAACTCTGCTTAAGATTACTGCAGAAAATGACTATTTGAATATGTAAAGCGCTTAAGTGCCAATAGCCTAGTAAACAATAAATGCTAGTCCATAATAGTTTTTCTTCTTATACTGTGTTGCTATTCACTTACATATTGTGCCCCTGCAGAGGGGGAGGAAAATATACTTTGATTGCACCCCCTGCCTGCCTTCAAGTATCTTTTGAAGGAGTGACAGAAGAACTTGAATGGATGTTTTTTAAGGGAAGAAAAGAACAATAGTCAATCAAAAATGATCTACTGGTTTGGGAGGTACAGAAAGCTTAAAAGGAGACTTAAAAGAAATAAACTCTAAAAAGCTATAGCATGAGTTTATAGATTATTTATACTTCCTAGTTGTTCCAATTTGCTAGATATGCCCTTCCCCTTCTGGGTTGATCTGCTCAACCCTTAGCCCCAGAAGGGGCTACCTTAGGGAATATGTGTCCTTGGTGCAGAGCCACAGCTTTCTTACCCTAAAGGGGAGCCACCTCATACAATCCAGGTTGAGTCAATCATCATTGCCTCTTTGGAATTTGGAATTGAAACTTCGAGAGACTAAGTAGGTAGCAAGGCAAAAAGATGTCAACACAGAGAAAGCAGCCAAGTCCCATTAATGGCAGAGCATACAAAGGAAGGCCCTGGGACCCCTGTTGCTGAGGTCTCTGGAGCCAGGCCAATTATCTCCACACCTGAAGCCTTGTGGTTCACCTTTGCCTAGAGGCCCGGGAGGCTACTTGCTACTTTTACCCTCTGAGTTGGTAGATTGGGTTTCTACTCCTTACAACCAAAGGATCCTTAATGATCTATGGTTAACTCAAGCAACGTGCAGTAAAATAGACTGGACTGTGTAATTCTACATTCACTTCTGAGTACACATGAAAGATGAATTGCTGCATGTTCACTGGGTAGAAGGTGTCAGGCTTGGAGACCACTAGAGAACTGAGACAAGGTGGATTATGTTAGATAGAGACTCAGAGAGATGTGAGACTATGTCTCTACGTATTTGAAGTACAGTTATGTTTTAAGTTGCATGCTGAAATGCAACCTAAAAAATTTTAAAAACACTTTATTGAGGTCTCATTGACATACAAAAAGCTGTACAAATTTAATGTCTTACAACTTGATGAGTTTGGAGATGAGTGTACAGCTATGAAACCATGATCAACATCTACCCATTACCTTGAAAAGTTTCCTTCTGCTCTCTTTATTATTTTTTTTTGTGTGTTAACACTTAATATAAGATGTAGCCTCTTAGCAAATTTTAAAGTATGTACTATATATTGTTAACTATAGGCATTGTGCTATATAGTAGATCTCCAAGTGCTATTTGTCTTGTATAAACAAATGAAACTTTGTACCCTTTGACTAATATCTCCTTATTTCCCCCTCTCCTCAGCCCATTTCCTCCTCTCCTCTGACCTTTCCCTTCTCTGCCTCTATGAATTAGACTATTTTGGATTCATCATATAAATGGTATCATGTAGTATTGTCCTCTTGTGTTTAGTTTTCTTCACTTAGCATAATGTCCTTCAGATTCATTCATGTCACATATGGCAGGATTTCCTCCTTTTTAAACACCAAATAGTATTCCATTGTATGTACATACCATATGCAACTAGGGTACAGAGCTAGGAATTATGGATAAAACTAATAGGGAAGATTTTTGCTCAATGAGAACTATGAATAATCTACTATATTCTAAGCTTCATGAGGGGAGGAACCTCCTCTCTCTTGTTATTGACTTTGCTTAGCTCTTCATCCAGGGGCTACTCAACATGTATTTATCACATAAATAATTAAGGAGCTAGGTGGGTTCCATTTGAAGGAGCTGGAGTGTTGAATGGATGAGGGATTCATGAGCTCCAAATCCTTTCAAATCCTAAGGTCCAGTGTTTCTACTGTCAACATGGGACATAACAGACAATGAGGCCACTGTCGTTGAGTGACCAACATGCTGATCGGCCAATTGCTTGATCTGCTTTAATCTTTTATTCTTATTTTAAAAAACTCATTCGCAATCAGAGAATTTGAGGAGGCATGAGCATGAAGTTTCAAGAAGACTCCACGGGTTCCTTTAACTCCTTGTGCTCAAATCCCTGTTCTTCATGACATTAAAAAAGCTGCCTAACCACTCTGCGCGTCTCATCTGGAAAATGGGTGGAATTAGGGTACCCTACCTCAGGGTTTTTAATTTTTTAAATAAAGATTAAATAAAATGATACATGTGCAGTGACTAGGTAACTATAATAATAACAACATCATTATTAGCCATCAGCAGCCACAGAATTGCTTCTTTAACTTTTCAGAATAAAATCCTTGCATTTCTCAATCTTTACTCTGTTTTTCTAGTTCTGTGCAACGGCTCTTATCCCAATAGCAGTGTGCAAAACAAAGCAGTGTGACCTCCCTCCACGAGCTCCTGGAGAGGGCTCCTGCTTCCCGCAGCCTTCGGCATGGCTTGTTTATGAGACACGGACTTCGTGCGGGAGGCCAGCGTGTGGTCCTTCCTGGCGCTGGACACGACCTCTCTGTCTGCGCTGGTCCTGTAGACACGGGGGCCCTGATGTGACTGCAGACACACAGCTTTCGATGCCAGCACACTGACGGCGGCCACAGACCCCATTTTTTCACCTGTCCATGCGGATGATTACTGAAAGATACGCCCCTTCCCCAGAGCGATTTCTCTGCTTCTCTCATTAAATCCTAGCAAGAGACCACATGACTTACTCTAAGTACTAGGTATTCTTAACAAACTTGAAATTACGTCAACTGAATTTACACAAACACAACACTCAGATAAGGGCAACTTGGCTTTGAAAAAAAGTAGAACTAAAAGTTCCACTCGTGTTCATAAATGTTACATGCAGGCTCGGACTACTCTCTGACCAGATGCAGATTTAAAATGTAAATTATTTAAAGTGTCCAAGACTCGTGCTCCACATTCCTTATCCTAAGGCAGTGACACATACATTATGCATAATTTATGCATTCGGCACCATTATATACACATCCACGCTGCTCAAGGCACAGCCAGTCAGGGAAGAGGCTGTGACATGTAACAGATGAATCTAGATACTCTTAATGTCCTCCCTTTTTTGCCTTCCAGCTTTGCTTTGGATGGAAATATCTTTCACAAGTATTGCATGTGAAACGTAATATCTCCTGCAGATGTTTGTGGCTGCTGGACGAGTCGCTTTAAAAGCATCAGCCCTCTCTGTTAACTGCTGCCATCCAGATCAAATCGTACCACTATCACCTGTGAACACCCCACGAAACGATGTGGGTTCACTCTTAAATCTTAAGGGCTTGCAGAAGGCAAACGTGATGGCTTCAGACTCTAGTCCCTTCACCAAGAGATGACTTATTATGTCCAGCCAGAAGGATTCTTGCTGTTGTAGGAACGCTCATCTGCTGCAGGAAGAAATGAGCCCTGCAGATTGTGTGAGCCCTGGTGGGTTCCCTTTCTCATATAATGCTGGACAATCATCCATTATCCGGGGCCCAATGCCCCCACCCAGGTCTCAGCAAACAGCCAAGAAGAGGAATCTTGGTTGTGAAGTGACAGATCTATAGATCCTCACCCCAGAGTCCCTGACCAGTTCCTCGTTCCTCTTTATATAGTTTTATCTAGAAGACTCTGTCACTCAAAATGATCAAAGCATGTGTGTCTAATTGCCTCTGTACTCACTTTAAGTCTTGAGTAGCATAGGAAGTCTGGGATTAGGTACTGCTGTCAAATTGGTATTGCGAATGGGCACCGAGATGAAAGGTACCAACCAAGTAGCAGTAAAATCTAGGAAAATAGCCCATCACTGCTGTTTTCTCTCCTGCTGAGAGACCTCCCCAGTACCTCCCCAGACTTAGCTCTAGGGCCAATTTCCTCCAGCAAAGGGCAAGGTGGACGTGTCACCCTGGGAGCCCGATGGTAGACTTTTAAATGTCCTTGTTTGCACTATATGCACTGAGTGTTTCAGACAGGCTTACAGACAACTTTATTTGCTTCCGCGTGGAACAGCATGTACAATTTAACATGTTACCGATGATCGAGGGCAGTCATTATGATGAGTAGCTATGGTGAAAGCTGGATTCAAATCCTGACCTTAATGGCTGTGCAGTTTTGGATAAGCTTTGGATAAGTTTTGGATAAGTTTTGGATAAGCACTCCTCCAAGCCTCCATTTCCTCACCTGTGAACAGGAGACAATAACACCTTCACCTTGTTGGTGGGTTGAGCACAGCATGAGAGGATGCACATAAAGTGTTTGTTCATGATGACGTGGGGACTGCGGTGGTGGCTTTATCTCAAGGAATCTCCTCCCTGGTATTTCCCTTCCCCTCTCCATGCTTTACCCTAACTTTGTGGAATCTCTCTTACCACTTAAAAACGTGAGCATAGATGTTTAGTGTTGGGTTACTTAAATCCTATGAAGTCTTCCCCAAAATGACAATAATTAAAAATGGAAGTTTTTCTGGCCTGATGCTAGACCCAAATTGCCTCTAAACGCCTCCTAATGTTTGAGTTTGAACAGTGCTGCAGGCAGAAACAACATGAAAAACTAAAACTTTCCTACTGTGCCTACATAATTTATCTCATTAAGTCTCTTTGTAAAACCATGTAAAATTAATAATCTTGGTGCATAGGCTGAGTCACTGAGGAAAGTAGAGAAAACAGCTAAAATATTCTGAGTATCACTCTTGCTTCCCTGGGCCATAGCTTTACCCACCTCCAGTAAGCTCATGGTTCCAAAGTTATTTTTTATTGAAGAAACATAAAAAGATGATATAAACAGAATAGAACATCCTTGCATGGATATTTCATGTACAGTGCTTGGAATTTTCTAGGATGTTTACAATTCCCAATAGCAAAATATCTTACTGTCGGGGGTTGGGAGCTGAGAAGGAAACAACACTAGCCAACTTGCTCTACTCTGCTTAAAACCTGATTTAGTGACACCTGTTCTGATGGACTTTGGAAAGTAGCCCCAAAGCAGATTGCTCTTCTCAAGAAGTCAGGAAGGTTTCATGCAGCCTTGGGCTTATCGACTGGTTTTCTGCACCTATGCCAAGTATCTTACATCATGTTCTAACTGTATATCTGAAACCACTCTTCTACCGTCACATGTGACTCAGTCAACTACAAGTGCTCATATAAACCTTAGGCTTTTCCGGTGAACACTGAATCAGAAAGATGAGCACACTTAAATCCAAGCACCATCAGAGTTTAAAACTCACATGAAAAGGTGTTTTCTGAAACAGCACTCCTCAGATTTTAATGTATGTGTGAATCACCCGGGGAATCCAGTTAAAATGCAGATCGAGATTCAGTTGGGGTTTGGGGTGGGCAGGGCCTGTGATTCTGAATTTCTAACAATTTTTTGATGCTGCTGGTCCACTTTGAGAAGCAAGATTCTAAGATACATTTAGGTCTGCTTCTGTGCTTGAGTTCGTCACTGTACAAACTGCAGTCTCCTTGCACATTGTAGATAAACTTGCCACTCTGCTACACTGAAAGATCTCCCCTCCTCCAAGCTGCTCAGCTGTTCTGGTTGAGAAAGCAGCAGAGTAGCTCTCTGCCAATGCAAGGTGGTCCGAGAGGCTGCAGGCTGGTAGATCTTGAAGGGTCCTCTCACTCAATGCTCCCCACTCCCCAACCCCAGCCCTGCAGGGCCCTGCCTTTGTGGCAGAGGGACGTTCTCAGGATGCGTCAACCTAAATGACAAAGAGAGGCTCCCCAAAACAAAAAAAGATATTTATCAGGGAGCAGGGCGTTGCAATGGGAATATGCATGCCATAGCAAACTATAACGTGTAGTTAGGGAGGTAGAAAGAAGACAAAAGTTTTTTTTTTTTTTAAAGAGGAGATTACATAATTGTTTTGACATTTATCCTTGGCTATAGAGATCAATAGCAAGGGTGATGCCAATTACTCTGGCTTGATTTGTCAGTTTTTTTTTTAACATAAGTGACTCAATTTTGATTCTGAAAACTTCCACAGAAGTTAGTAGAGGTAGGCAGATGTTTTTCTGCTCTACTTTTCCATGGCCTCCTTCACTGACACATGCCTCCTTCCAGGCGAGTCTTCCTGTCTCCAGGGATCCCAGGGTTCCCAGACTGAGTTCGGGTGTTGGCTCTCCTCAGTTGTTTAGTTACTTATTTTTTTAAGTGTTTACTGCTTCTTTTCCTTTTTGCCCAAGAGAATTTTATCTTTTATTTCTATACCCAGGCTCAGAAAGACTTAAGAAGCAAGACTCGTGGACAGGAGTGACGCCACTGCATCGAGATCTAAATCTATGATCACACCCTTTGGCCCAGTAGTCCCAGTGCTAGGCATTTATTAAGAGACAGGCAGAGACACGGGCAAAGATATCCATACAAGGATGTTCACTGCAGAATTGCTTATAGTAGCAACTAAAAAAAGAAACAAAACTCTCTGCAATAAATTGGTGATTAAGTAAATGAAGGTATATTAAAATGGCAAATAATATGTTGGCATTGAAAACCATCACTGATGCCTACAAAACAGGTAGAAATGCTCATGAAAGTTAAGTGAAAGAATATAACTAGATAATGTGTATATATTAAAATTCCAGTGTTATAAGAAAAAACATAAAAGAGCTAGCAAGAAACACACTCAACTATTAACGAATAGTTTTCTTTGAATGATGAGATTACAGATAAATTGTTAAAAATAACTTTTGTATTTCCTGGGTTTTCTACAGTGGAGCTGGATTCCTTTATTTCAATCAGGAAAAAAGTCTTATATATAAAAATAATTTCTCTATCTCAATTTAGACATTATAATAGATCCCACTCGCAGATAATTTTAACTATGTGAATATTAGGACAGCTCAGACCTCACGTTAGAGTTTGCGCTGAATAGCTGTAATAAATGCTTCCTTAGCAAAGATGTTTACACCTAATCACAGGTTTTGAGAGACTCAACTTGGGCATGATCTGTTCTCATCTCTCCCCCAAAATACAGTAATCTCTTTTGCCATGTTTCAACGTTGTTCTTTCTCTAGTGACAAATTCATTCAGGATGCAATTCGTCAACTGGCTAGCAAACTAGCTTGACTATTTTGGGCATAATTACAGATAATTAGGCAGCTTCTTAGAGTAATGTGACTTTCCACTCAACATAAAAAAAAGTAATTTGCACTTTCAGTGTGAGTCTCGTCTGTCTCTGTATTCTGCAGTATCAACATTTTGCATTTCCCCTATTAGTTAATGCCTGACTAGGAGACGGAGGGGTGTGCCAGGGTGACGTCTTGAGAAGATATCTGTCTTGTGAGCACCAGGCGAATTTGCACATCCTCTGCTGGGACGGGCAGGAACAGTAGTCGCCAGATTGACTAATGCATTGACATTTCCTTGACCACGTGTCTCCAGCACTTCCCGATGAGATAATGCCTTTAGACAGGAGTAACTAGGGACTCTGACCTAACTCCCACACTTTAAGGGGCCCTCCTCTGATCCCCTTCAAACCATGCCCTCCCCCATGGCACAAAGAGTCCCCGGGGCCAAGGAATTGTGTCCAGCCAGGTCCCATGGGCTTTCTTCTAGATCACATTCTGTGTACCTGGAACTCCAGAATTCCTTGTCTAGATGGCAAATAGACCAAAAGGACACTCAGCCCTCCCTGGACAATGCTATATCATTTATCCTAAAGTGGGAGGTGGTGGGGTTGTTGAATTACTTTATTAGTGTTGTCTTGGAATTAATCAATTCATTATCCATCCAACTAGTTCTTGCATCCATTTTGTCATCCATCCAACCTGTTGGTCTATCAACCCACTCACCAACCCACCCATCCATCTACCCATTCATCTACTCATTCATCCATCCATTTTTTTCCAACTGACACTAAGTAATTATGTGCCAGGAACACAATTACTCAGTCACTGGAGGGAACAGTGATAAAGACCCTAGGGCCCCTAGTTTGATGCCCTCATGAGCCAGTGGGTGAGATGCATATGCAAATTGATAATTACAGCGCAAAGTGATGAAAAATGGAAGAAAGGAAAGCGAGATGATTTGATTTCTCTGAGAGAGGATAGGGATCAGAAAAGGGTCCCCAGATGTCATGTCTTAAACAAAGAGTATGTTTTTTCAGGTAGCAAAGAAAAAGATCAAAGTCCAGTCTGTGTGTATACATGAGCAAAGACCAGGAAACATGAAGATGCAAGGTGGGAATGTTGAAAGGTAAGAAACATCACATGGCGAAGCATCAAGTGTGTGCACTGAAATGAGGTGAACACGAAGGACACTAGGACAGTGATAAGGAGGCAGGTTGTAATGGCCTAAATGGCATAGCCTATGGTCAAAACCCATTTGTTTAGTTTGATTGTCTTAAATCAGGGCTGTAGCTTGATGGAATGTATATGTTAATAGAATTAAGGGGGCATGGAGCATAGGTTGGTGGTAGGCTTATTTGTGAGGAAGACTACTTGGGTTGGTTCTGGAGGAAGCTGATGGGGGCCATATTAGTGACGTATTCGGGGGGGGGGTGTACACAGGATGTGGTAGATAAGGGAGAGGGAGAGGTCTAAGGCAACTTAGATTTCTAACTTGGCAGGTTAGGTTTACACTGGTGAGAAAGGAGACCCTGGAAGTAAAACAGGTTAAATCAGGTGGCATCTAACTCCTCGCTGCTTCCTCTAGTTAACAGATGTTTATCAGATATCCACTGTGTGTCAGCCACAAAAGGCGCAACAGTGAACAAAACAGACATGATCTCTGCCCTTGTGGAACTTTCCATCTCGTTTGTACAAGTAAAACATTGCTAGGCATTCCTTGGAAGGATCGATATCTTCCCACTTCCCCATGGGCCCAAAGATCTAACCCCAGGAATCTCCCCATGCCAGCTGCACACCCAGGCCAGCTTCTCCATCATAAACAGAATTTGCCATCTGATTAACTGCTTGGCAACTGACCTCCCATCAATCAACTGTCTCTGTCATTAAGACACTGCCACCGGCAATGTTCAATCACCAAATGTCACTGAGGGCTCCACGCCTGCACGTTAGCATGTAGAAACCTATCACACCTCACATGAAGATTAAGATATCAGAGCAGATGCTCAAAGGCCTTGTCAGGAGTGCCGGCAACTTCCATCGGTACCCCCTGCTTGTATCTCCTCTTCCTTAGGAGATACGATGTTTCCAGTTTGCCCTGGCTTTAAGCTCCTGCTGGACAGCTGACCAATAGATTCCAGTCGCATTTTTGTTTGTCCCTGTTAAACACTTGGGGCTTCACCAATATTTGAGCACCGATGCACACGGCTACTTTGCAGAATGCATTTCCCAGGGAAGTGCTTCTCTTCATCTAAGGCTGTGAATCTTGAAGAGTCAGAACAAGTCATGACCCCCTGGCTCGAAGGCAAGAGCACCTCCAACCCTGGGCAGCTGGTGCTAATTAGTCTTTTCTACTTGGTCAGCCAAATGTGGCAAATCCTGTCTTTTTGTTTTTTTGTATGAACAATCTGGACTGTATCAGCAAGACTAGCAGGGAAGACTGGCACCAACCTCATATTCTTCCCCTCTGGGACCTCCTTCTTTCCCCATGGTGCCACCAGCAGTTACAAATGCCTTGATTGCAGCAACAAGCTTTTGTATCACTCCTGCTCCCACCTCTCCACTAAAGGATTACAGTGAATGCCACATTTTTTAGTTGACAAGTTTTGCTTCGCTGTTTTCTTATTGGAAATTCAATGCAATGCGGTAGTGTTTTCATTAACTTGATTTCTCATGTTGTGCAGAATTTTTGTTTTAGTGTGGGCAGAAATGATATGAGAGGTGAAGCTGCAGGCCCAGTGCTACTGGTGGGGTGTGCTCCATGCTAGAATATCATCACAAGCCAGACGGGGGAGCCCAGAAGGGAGCCACTCACGGGCACAGGCTGGTGGAGCATATGGGAGTCTGCAGGCGGCAGCGGGCGGCCCGGGGGCTCGCATCACACCACCCTGTCCCCTCCACACAGGCTCTCAGCTCCCACCCAGCTCCATCCCTTCAAAATGCTGACATGATACTGTCTTCTGAAAGGTCTTTCCTTTCTAGTTGATATTTTGTTTCCAAAGAGGTGCTCTGCACAAAGGGAGGGAGGTGGGGTGAGGCAGAGAGAGGCGACCTGAAGAGGGCGCTGTTTCCGGGAACCCACTCACAGGTGGCTCTCACAGGGGACACCCAAGGACACCATCCCGCCATGCTGCGTCCTTCCCTCACGGCCGTGCCCCCAGGGTTCAGCGAGCGCAGCTAGTGTGTGACCAGAGGTTAAGTGTGGCTTCGCTGGTCACCTGGGTCTCTTCCTGCTCCTCTGAGGTTTCAGAGAGCACTCTTGACAGGACTAGCACGCGGGGAGGAAGTGAGGCAGCCGACAGGACAAATCACGCTTCTTCCTCAGTTTTCTTAAGGAGAAAATGGCACACGAGGAGGCAAATAAAATACTCCAGTGGAATGCTATCGAGGCGTCTTGTCATTGCTGTCTATTTCTTTCACAGTGACTGTAGTAAAAGCCTCCTAATGGAAGGCTGTGGTTCTCTCTTCAAGGGCAGACACAAGGGGGCGGATAATAGAAGGTGGGGTGGTGGGAGGTGAGAACCCGGGCTAGGGTGGCTGGAAACCGCACTGACAGAAGAAAGAAGGCTGCCTTCCTGGGGCTGGTAAAAATTTAGGAAGAAACTAAGCCATCTCTCACTCGGATGTCTCCAAGTGCCTCAGACATCTTATGGTCCTCACCCACCCCGCAAAAAACAACTGGCTCTCCAGGGTCCCCAGATCTCAGAGAATGGCCTGACCTTTCACCCTGCTTGCAAGACAAGACCCAAGGGTCATCTCCGGCTCTGTATCTCTGATCTTTCTACATCTAAAGCCAGGTTTCTCAACCTCAGCACTTTTGACATTTGGAACCAGGTGAACTTTGTGGCGGGGGGAGGGACTGTCCCGTGCATCGTAGGATATTTGGCAGCATCCTGGTCGCTACCTGTCAGATGCGGTAGCGCTCCCTCCCCAATCTCCCAGCTAGCTGTGACCACCAAAAGTTTCCAGACATTTCCAGGTGTCCCTTAGGGGGCACAACTGCTGCTGGTTCAGGGCCACTGATCTAAATGGGACATCGCCAAGGCTGCTGGCTTTGCCTCCTGAGTCTGTCCACCTCTCCCCACTCTGTCCACCACCGGGTTCAAGCGATCTTTCTCTCCCACCTGGACACCTGCTCCAGCCACTCTTCTGCTCCAATCCCTTCTCCAGACAGCAGCCCAGGGGATGATTCCAGAATGAACTCTGCTTATGTGGTCTCCCCACTGAAATCCCTCGCTAGCTTTCCTAAGCTCTGAGCTACGGGTGAAGACTCAACCAGAGCTGAGCAGGCCCGCCATGGGCTGCCTTGTCTGCTCCTCTTACGCCATGCCCTTCCGCTGTCAGTCCCCGATGCCCAGGAAAGTTCCCACTGTCCCCTCCTGCTACATCCTCCTCACTCCTTCACCCATTTCAGCCTTTTGGGTCAAGGCTCAAAAATCACTTCTCCAGGATCCCAGGCTTCCCAGGTCCCCCTGGGTCCAGGCTCACAGCTGGGCTTTGAGAAAAGCCACGTTTGTCTTTCCTTCTTAGCTTTTACCATGCTCTTTAATTCCACATTTATTAGTGGCCTCCTGTAATTAAGGTTGGCCTCCCACACTGGACTCCGTGATTTGCTGGGACCACGTGGGTTACGGCACCATCATTTCCCCGGCACCAAGCACAGCGCTGGGTGTGCAAACCTCTGTTGATGGGATGGGACACGTGGGGATGCCTGAGGGGCAAAACTCAAGACAACAGTGGTCCTTGAACACGAAGCCATGGTCGTGCGGGGCCAGAGGTGTCCCTTCCATTCCCTGTTTTTGTTGTGCTTT
>CAUYPO010040165.1:0-44791 GCA_963574435.1 Cheirogaleus major | reverse complement strand
TTGCCCAGGCTAGAGTAAGTGCTGTGGCATCAGCCTAGTTCACAGCAACCTCAATCTCCTGGGCTCAAGCAATCCTTCTGCCTCAGCCTCCTGAGTAGCTGGGACTACAGGCATGCACCACCATGCCCAGCTATTTTTTTTTCTATACATTTTTAGTTGTCCAATTAATATCTTTCTATTTTTTTAGTAGAGACGGGGTCTCGCTCTTGCTCAGGCTGGTTCCGAACTTCTGACCTTGAGGGATCTGCCCGCCTTGGCCTCCCAGAGTGCTAGGATTATAGGCGTGAGCCACTGTGCCCAGCCAGAAGGTGATTCTTAAGACATGACTCTCCGACTTTTGAAAATCAACCTTGTTTACTTCAGTTTACCAACAGATAAATGTGGAAGTGATTGCATATTGTATAGACATGTAACTTTGCTGTTGAGCCATGCAAGAGACACTGATTTACATGATTAACAATGCTTTTTACATAAATTCAATGCTAAAGGTGATTTATTCCTAGATGAATTGAGCTATATTATCAGGTTTCTTGGTTATAAACAACAGAAAACTGGTAGGGTAGAAAGGGAACTGATTGGAAGGGTAGTTACAGAATCAACAGGAAGGCTGAAAAACCAGGCTCAGGCAGGAATCAAGGTGAGAGGGGAGGAGCCACGCCCTGTCCCAGCAAGTGCTTAGGAGGCTGCCACCAGCACCCTTTTCCCAGTCACAGTCACACCATTGGAATTGAACATACATAGGACCTCTGGCTGATCCTGCAACTTTGTTTCACGTTCTCAAAGTTCGAAGTCCTGAGTGCAAGCATCAACCTGACGATTTCTGAGATTGTGGTTCCTGTTTCTGGATACAGACACAGGTGATTCCTCACCTGTCATTCCACTTCCATAAAGAGAGGTATAGACTGCCCTCCAAACCTGCCTGGCATGAAGCAAAATAGGAAGACTGTTCTGACACCGGGAAGCCTAAACAACACGTGTCCCTCATGCATCCTATTGAAAGTAAACAGCTGTAAAAGTCTTGCTCTATTCATCTCTTGAAACTAACCTGGGTGATACTTTTTGGTTTTCCTGGCCCTACTAGTCCCACCCAGCATTGCACCCTAACCTATGGCATCAGGAGTGTGGAAGTTCTGTCAACTCCACAGAGAAGTCAGTGAACTCTTTTTCAAAGTGGAAGAAACAGACTGTCAGAATCAGAGTGAGGTACTCACACATCAATGTCTGACAACTCTCAATGTTTTTCTCCTTAACTGAACTGGGCAGACTCTATCAGTATTCAGGAAAATCAATTATTTTAAAAATATTATAGTTCTACAGTTTTAGCTTTGGGAAAATTCAACTTATTTTAGATATATAATTCAGGAAGTGTCTTTTAGGGGAAAAAAAGCCAAAGCCTTCCCATCTGTTTCATTATCCCCCTCCTATACTCAACATTCCCTTTTCTTCCCTCTGGCGCTTTCAGGCCTAGCCAGATGCATCACACTTCACCAACTCAACCTCCCAGGCTTAACTGGTTTTGTTGTAACCCAACCTTTTACTGCCTCTCCCTAATCAGATCACATTCTCTTGCTATCTTTGACCATTAAAAAAAATTTTTTTTTTCAGTGGAGTGTGGTGGCTCATGCCTGTAATCCTTAAGGCTTTGGGGCGGCCAATGTGTGAGGATAGCTTGAGGCTGATTATTCAAGACCAGTCTGAGCAACTTAAGAGACCCTATCTCTACAAAAAATAGAAAAATTAGCTGGGCATGGTGGTACACACCTGTAGTCCCAGGTACTGGGAGACTGAACAAAGAGGATTCTTTGAGCCCAGAATTTGAGGTTGCAGTGAGCTACGATGATGTCGCTGCACTCTAGCCTGGCCAACAAAGTGAGACCTTGTCTTAGAAACAACAAAAATTTTTTTTCAGCTCCACTAGTCTTTTTAAATTAGGTAAATAATTATGCAATTAAACAAATAATTATGACATCTAAGTGCTTACCATGTACCAAGCACCACCCTAAGAGCTGTACATGTATTACCTCATTTAATCATCAAAATCTTATCATTGTCATTCTACAGACAGAGAAACTGAAGCCAAAAAGCTTAAGATCATAATCAAAGTAGGAGCTTGAATAAAACTGCAAAAATACAAGATTAGCTGGCAATAAATAAGATATCTTTATTATGATTATTTTAATAGTTAAAATTTCCAAGTTTCCTAGATAAAGTAGTCTGTTAACAAGATAAAAAAATTATAAAAAGGCAAGCTTTTTCTTAATGATTCAGTTGAATTAACTATAAAATTAAAATACCTGCTAATTATTTAATACCTTCTAAAATAACACAAAATATATTCAATATGTAATACAAACCTCAATAATTCAATTTTCCTAATATGCAATTATTTACAAACTCTGAACTAAAAGGAAAAGATTTAGCCAAACAGAAAAATAAGAAAGCAATAATGTTCTCAAATAATTTTATCCTAATATATACTTTGAGTAGAAATACTTATTACAACATGTTAATTATATCAATTTTAGTTATACTTTGTCAGTGTAAATTTAGCCCAATCAAAATTCCTGTGTGCCTAGAAAATACAACTTTTTAAAAGCTATTAAGAATTAGTAACACAGCTGAATAATTCACACTGACATCCCAAACTACTTATCTTATAGGCACAGAATTTAATACCTTTTTGTTGCTGTTGTTGTTAAATGGAACTTATTCTCATTAACAATGTAAAGCATTTTCCTTTCTATATTGTATAATTATATCCAATTATCTGTAACAATGTTATATAATAGTAAGCAAAGCAAGCAACATTACTTTTTTTAAATAACATCTTTAATTAAAGTTTTTGCAAAGGTAAAATATTAAACTTAAAATAGGTCTTAGTACATCAAAATACTAAGTTCTCTAATTGTATTCCAAGATGGTCTTTAAAACATAATATCCCGTATATCACAGAAGAGCAACCTTGATCTGCAATTGTACAGAATGAATTTTACAAACATAATAAATATATTTACGCCCTTACACATAACAGTATGTACAACAGCAGTTGACAATAGTAGCTCAGAACAGCAAAAAGGATTAGCCCCTCTCCCAAGTTGTAGCCCTGATGCATACTGGACTGTTTTAAGGAACCTTGACTGAAAGAGTAATTACTACCTCAATACAGTTCTTCCCTAAAAGAGAAGAGAAAAAAAGTTCTTTTGTTCCTCAAACAAAAATATTAAGTTTGGTGTCTTCTTCTCTTAAACCACAGAAAATGACAAAAAGAGTAAGGCAGGCTTAAAAAGGGAAGAATATAAACTTCAGAATAGTTTCCATAGCATAATGGAGGATTAAAATGCAAAACTACTTAACATAAACCCATGAGGAAACACGTAAAACAAATATTTTTTAACCAATTCAAAATCTGCTATAGCTGTTTTAGACAGGTAGGTGGGAAAAAGACATGAAATAAAACATACAAAGATGGATCAATAAAGTATTACATTGCACAAAAGCTCAAAAAATTCAAGATGAAATAATATGAAAATATAGGAATTTTCTCAATTGGAAGAAAATGCTATGTTATAAAGGGAACTCCCAAGATGAAATTATGTCTGTTTTCCTATATACAAGGCATATTTACCCTCTGATAATAATGATGACATTATTGCTATGAGATAATCAAAAACTATTCTTAGAGGGAGATAATTCTTTTCATTCCTCCATAAAAGCCGGGGGGCAAGGGGGGAAAAAACCTAATCTTCGATTTTCACTATAGTTAAAGAAAATCTTTATACAAAAGCTATTATATTTTTATGTTATTGTTTTCTAAAACCAGAATCTATTATGTTCATATCAAGAACATTTTAATCACTATACACACTGCTTAAATCTTGATGTACTACTATTATAATAACATCAGAGTGGCTTTGATTTTAAGAGGCAACAGTGTAAATGTGACATTATGATAGCATTTAATTAACAGAAAGAAATGTGAACATTTAAAAAATATAAAAGCCAAATATAAAGATCACCCTCTTATAACAGACATTTCACTCTAGAAATAAATTGCACATTAAAGAGTTGTTTTAGCCACATGTGGCACTCCAAGAAATTAAATGTGCTCTCAGGCATTCAAGTGGTCTGATTATCCAAATGACCACACCATGCAAGAGTCTGTATACTGAAAAGGCATACATTTCCTCACTTTCGTCACTTTATCTTGTAATTTTATATGAATTTTCCTTAGCACTGTTAATTAACGTTAATTGTTTTTCTAAGTAAAAGGTGCCATCACCATCTGTGCAAATCTAAACAAATCCTCTTCAGAAACCGTTATTTATTTTCATAATACCAAGTCTGAACTATTTTCCTTCTTTGGATAAACCTGCTACTTGTATTTTAGAATTCTGAAAGTGGGAATCCCTTGCGCCTTTTTAAAGGAATGACATTTTAATGGAACCTAATATGAAATGGTTTGTTAAATACAATGTTAAAAGCATGATTAAGAATTCAAGTACAATAAAAGATAAGCAGGTGATATTCTTACAGCAAAAGCTACTATAATAAAAGTAAACATGCTACTGATTAAAAAGGAACACGATGCAATAATATATAAGAGCACAATTTGGTATGCAGTGTCGTTTGGACCAGCTTTCAGAATTTTCACAGGTAAAAGAAAAGCATTTGCCAAGTATACCATAATTAATATGCAATACACAGGTGCAAATACAAATGGTTACTTCCTGCTTCAAAAATAACAAAATAACCACTCTGAAAGCAGTGGTTGTTCATCTTTGAAAAATAAAGTTATAAAAACAGGCCAGTATACAATGCTATTATGAATATGAATATTTGTCTATATAGAGGGCTCAAGGCATGAGCTGAAATATACAGTAATCCAAGTTTCAGTAGCATAAAAACTACTAGACAGCCGAAGGGTTTCACTTAAGCAACACTGTAGCACTGCTAAATTTTTATAGGTAGTTCAGGTCATTGACTTCTTCATTGAGTAAATATAAACCTACTAGCAACTATAATGAAGGACAACTGAACAACAGGACTTCTGTGACTTTACTCCCTCTCTTTTCCTCTTCCCCCAGTCCCACTAATAATAACTAAATAACTTCTGTGTGCTTTGAGAGTAGTGGGATAAACAAATAAATTTCCCCTCAAAAACTAAATTAATATAGGCAAAATAAAAACTGTACTACCAGTTATGGCATCTAAACAAAATCTAACTACTAGCATGCTAGACATCACCATTTACACCAAACTTCAGAACATAAGAGACCAAGTTGGTAAGTGAGGTGGGAAGTAGGCACAAAAAAAAAAAAAAAAAAAAAAAAATTATTAACCTTTTTGAAAAGTTTAAAGATTTGTGTTAAGAAAGACACACTATATAACAGCTCACAGTTTTCTTCTTTGTAATGTACTTTAAAGTGTTCATGTGTTACTTCTGGAAACACACAAATGCAAATAAAAGGAAGACAAAAATTGAAGACTAAAAAAAAAAAAAAATCAATATACGAGTAACTTAAACACATGAAAATTTTGTCAAGATAAAAACACGGAAAGTCAAATTAGTTACAAGAACACAAAGGTGAAGACAAGTGTTCCTGCAGTTCTCCCAGGCAGCTAATTCACACCGAACATGGCAGTGCCATATTGTTCTTTAGAGCCCCTTACAGAATACAGACCTATGCATTCTTAATATACATATTAAATTTCTATTATTTTAAATATACAAGTCAAATTTCTATGCTTTCTTCTCAATGTGCAAACTGGAGCCCATGTGTATATTATCAATGGCCTGGAAAGGCCACCAAATGAAAGAGAGGTAACTATGTACTTAGTGGCCCAAACCCCACCAACCCCAAAATTTTCCCCTCAAATTACAAAGTTGCGTTTAAAAATTTGTTCAATTAGAATAATAGCTTTTTAAAAAATTATTTACTAGTAAACACAAGAAACTTTTATAATTACTAAATTGTTTAATAAAAATCCAGGTCCTCACCACCTGCCCTATGCTTTAATCAATCAATGCACAGAACGTTATCTGAAATGTTTAGCTTAAAGACTAAACACATATATAAGCACACACTTCAGCCCAGCAGGAAAAATCTACATGTACTCATATACTCGTATGTCTTTCAGCTACATGGTACCTTTGTGAAATAAAACTGTGTTCCTGAAGAGCCAATTTGGGGTTTCTTTTCAAGGTGTGGGACTAAAAGAAACAAACACAGTTTTTCTGTAAGGAAATTAAAGTTGTCATTTTAATTCCACTCAACTCAGACAAGACCTAAGTCTTTAAATTACATTTAATAAGTATGAAAACCTAATTAAAATAAATATCCATTCCTGGGTCAAATTTTGTCTCCAAACTATGATCACTGGTTACTTCCTTTAAACCTTAAATAGGTGTTTCATAAAGCAGGAAAGGAAGAGGTATATATTACTGAGGGAGAATAGCAAGTAAAAATATTTAAGACCTATTATGAGAGTTTTAAATTGTTTTCTTATACAAGTGAATTAAAATTCAACACCATAATTCTTACCCTTTTGTAAAAAGCTCACACGCAATTTTTACCAAATATAACCACATACAATAAGCAGTCTCAGTTCAATCTATCAAAAGGGAAGTTTCTTCAGTTCATTCCAACAAGTATCTTCTGATTGAACCCAAGTTGGAGGAAGGAAATATAGACAAAGCTTTACATGCTAATTACCGGTGGCAGGTACCTGTATTTAAAATCGACAATTATGGTTTTCCTACACAAAACCCCAACCCCCCACCCCAACAACCCCAGGTGCTACAGTTCCATGGCTTGCCAGTTAGAAGTAGTGTCTATGTTGTCAAGGTCTATCTTTGTTCCAGTAGCTTTGTTTCTACTGCACTTTTCTGACATGCAGAAATGAAGTTTTGGTTGGTATATGTCCCAAGTTTCAAACTGTCTATTTTAAATTTTTTTTCAAGTTTCTTTGTTTTATTTATAAAAGAAAAGAAGCAATTCTTCACCATTCTGCATCTCCAATGGCTTTGGAAAATATATAATCTCTCCCATTAAGATTCATAATGCCATCCTTAAGATGAAATTTCCATTTGTTTTTACTTCTGTGTATCTAAAATAAACAAAAAGAATTAAGATACAATCAGAAAACAGAAACCAAACCAAAAAAAACCATTCACAAAATACTACCACAAAACTGTGTCTTATACAATATTGTATTTGCCAATTGGTTTCTTAATAAAATTGTAATTTGATCAAAACCAAAATTACTTACTAGGTGGGTTTTTAAAAAAATAAATTCATCTATAATTAGTATTATTTTACAGCTTTTATTACTTGTGGTCATTAATGTAGTTAAAAATATTTCTTTGTAAAATATCTTATCTCTACCAGGTTTACATACATATTTTCAAGGTCCACCTCAAAAATACTGCATCCTCCACAAAGCTTTCAACTATTCTTTCCCACTTCTAAATTCCCAATGGCATTCTCAATGACATTTCCTGCATTATTTGTTACTATTGTAATACAATTAAAGACTCATTTCTTCTACTAAAATAAAAACTCCTTATAGTGTTCTCAAGACCTAACACAGAACTTTATGCATAATGCCATTTAAAAAATAACATCTAAAGGAATGTTGATCTTCCAGTCACTTACAGCAGATTTCAAAAACTATGCACATCCACAGCTAAACCCAAAGGAGAAGGGCAGGCTCTGGGTACTCCCACCCTTGCCTTCACTTAGAGCATTTAATTATTTGCAATCCCACAGATCTGGGGGGAGGAAGACAACTGTAAAACTTAATCAACTGAAGTGACCTTTCTTCCTTTTCCCAGTAAGCCACACTCATTTAATGTTTAGTTAATGTTTATTTAATGTTCAGTTCAAGCTCCACATCTTCACAAAGAAGGCCCCATACATCTACCTATTCCAGGATCTCTTTTTCTTTTTCACTACACATCCAAGAAACAGGAAATCTTGTTGACTCTTTCTTCAAAACAAATCCAAGATCCAACTAATTCTCACCAACTTTAATACTATCACCATAGTCTGAGTCACCATTATCTATCAGCTGGAATACCACAACATACCCCTAGTCTCGTTGTTTCAACCTCTGCTTCCTCCCTTACACTCTACTCTCCATGAAAGCAGCAAAGTAATCCTTTTAAAATTTTAACTAGATCATGCCATTTGTCTATTTGAAACTTTCGAATAACTTTCTGATTCACTGTTATCAACTGATTCACTGTCTGATAACAGCCCATATCCTTACAAAGATCCACGCCGTCTACTCCCGACCCATTCTCTGACTTAATCTAATACTACACTCTCCCTTTCCCTTATTCCAGTCCAGCCACACTGGCCGCCTTGGCATTCCTCACACACACACAGGTGGGCTGGCTCTTCCACCAGATAACAGCAGAACTAGAATAAGCTTCCCAAAGGCAGGAATGCAGGGACTGTTTTGTTTTGTTCACTAGTGTATCTCAAGCTCCTAGAGTAGTATCCTGGAATACCACAGACACTCGGTATTTGTTGAATGAAAAGACTTCTATCTCCCCTTTTGATTCCCTATTCAGAGAGCATTATTTACCCTAAATGTGTATAAAAATTTATCTCTAGCATGAACTAAGTGACTGGAACCTGAAAGACACTGGGATTATATAGAGAAAAACAAGAAAGTGGTGAATACCCAGGAAATAGAAATTCCACAGAGAAGAAACTGATTACATTCTGTTGTAAGGCTACTTGCAAAACAACAAATATAGAAAAATTTCATGGATCAAGTAATATTCCATATACTCAGCACTTAAGTTATACTGGGTAATAAATGCTAAGTATTTTTATTTGAATAAAAGTACAAAGTACATTGAAAAGCAATTCATTTATTGGCCCTATGACCTCCATGAAGGACTGTCCTGAATGCCAGGAGAAAACTCTTAAATATCCTAATGAAAACTGTATTAAAGTAAAATTAAAACATATTAAAGTAAAATTCTCTATAAACAAGGCTGAAGCCTCTATATCTGAGGTTAATTTTACCAAATGCTCTATCAGTTCTTATCCACACACACTTAACACATTGACTGCCAACTAGAAAAAAATTTTTTTTCCTTGGGGTCAGTGTTTTATTATGAAAATAGAATAAAAACTTTGAAAACAAAACTATCCTTTCTAATTTAATGAAAAATTTGTTAATTTAGGCTTCAAAATTATACTCCTAAAATTCAGGTTGGATCAAACCATATCCAATCCCATTTTACAATCACAGAACACTACTATACCTTACCGTTGGCCAAAACATCAAGCCCCCACCCCTCCAATCTTTAGAGCAACTCATGTGATTTTTTAAAATTAGATCTCTGCAAATTTTTAAGTTTACAACTCAACATACTGTTTTAAAGCTATTTTCCATTTATTATTTTAAAACGTTAAAGTTATTTATCTGTGGACAAAACAAACTAACATTTAAAATATTGTATGTACAGTATGTCTCAAAGGAGAATACAACGTTCTATCAAAACAGGAAAATACTTAGAAGCATATTCTTCAGTCATGCTAAAATAAAGATCCTTTTCTTGCCTGATAAATCTGGTATCTCATTATCATGAAATTGTGTTCTGGATAATTTACTTGTAAGTTGTTCCCTTGAGACTGCCTGACAATAAAGATGTACTGGTATCTGCTGTTTTAACATCATACTCTTGCTCTACATAAAACAGGAAATTACATTTGTTATATATAATGTGCATGGGAAGGTATTAAGAACACTTACCCAAAACTCATAATGCACACAAATAGATGTTATGAAACTCTCAGTGACCTCGCTGACTTTATTCTATAACTTCACTGGTATAACACTGATCTGACTTTAGCTTTTTATCAGAAAATAAGATCTACTATCATGTCATTCTCCCTATAGATTCGTTTGTATGAAGCACAGCTACTTATCACATTCATTTCTATAAAAGCAACATAGATTTAAGATTTTCTTCATCTGTAAAAGAAACTTCTTGCAGGGCATGAATTCTGCATGTTCACGACTACAGCTCCAGTGCCTAGAATAGTGCCTGGTATACTTTAGTCACTTAAGAAATATTTGTTGAATGAATAAATTGAATTAATAATTAAAAATGAAACTCAATTGCTTCTGTCAGAGTTTTCAGCATTTGGTAAAGACCTCTGCTAAAATTATAAATTTCATGTAACATGTGCATATATGATAAATTTAACAATTACAGTCAACAAAATTTGATCCTAATTAAAATGTCTAGATAACAAAAATCTCAACACCACCAATAAGCATAACAAAAATACTTGGGGAAAAAAAATCCTGCTTGAAAATTAAGAATTCAAGAAGTCAATGGCTAATTCTCATAGAACTTGGTTTAAAAATTCCTAATGTTACCAAAGTACGGCAAAGTAACATTTTAATAAATTTTCAGTAAAAACTTATCTGCTAGTTTTCAATCCTGTTTATTACCTTAGTCTTCTCCTTAGTAATAAAAAAAATTATAGATTCAATTAAACCCTTCTGGTTTTGATGTACTTGTGGCCAAACAGAAAACAGGATTATTCCATTTAATTAGCTATTGTTAAAGGACAACCCCAAAGTGGCTTTGCTTACAAGTAGAGACAGTCTAAATAGAAAAAGGGTCATACCTCTTTTTCATTTCATTCATAACTTATTTTTCAAATGTAAAGCTAAGAAATTAATGTTTTATCTTATTAAAATAATCTACAAAACTGTAACAATGTTTTCACACTATTCATAGTGAATACAAGAGGCTGCTCAAATGTTTCAATAAGACAGAAAGCAGAAGGAAGAAATTACAACAGAAACAACATCAGTAATATGAGGATGAAGTCCTTACTTTATCATATTGGCATACAACAACATTTTCTGTGTCAAAGAGTTCCTGTCCTTCCTCATCACTCACATCATCTTCACTATTGAGGGGCTCCTACAAACAGAAGAGGAGAGTTTATTAATGTATTACTATAAAAGGCTTTCTAATATTAACAGAAAAGAAATACAATGACCTAGATGTTCTTTGAGAATCAAGTACCAAAGGTACATATATACATACACCAGAAATGTAATGTTGTTAATCAGCTATAATTTCAGAGTTTGCTAACATTTTTGAAATTTCAGCAACAAGTTAAAATAGGCTATATAACTTTATAACTTGTAAGTTGAAAAGATGTTCAATTTATTTCCCTTTAGTCTTTAAAAATAGCACAAGAAGATAATTTTCTACAATAACTGTTTAAGATGTCTAGAAGCAGACCTAACAAAATATGAAACCAGGCAGTTCTTTTTTTCCAAATGTGACCTAAAAGAAAGGTGTCTTTCTTCCCTTTTAAATTGTATCAACTAGAAATTATAATATAATTTGAACTTATGATTATTTTTCAAAAGAAATCTTATAAACCTGCAGAAGCTCATTAAAAAAAAAAAAAGAAGAAAAAGAGAAAATATGAAACTTTAATGAGATGATGGCACTATGTACCAGAAATAGTATGAAAAGGAAAACAATGGTGAAGTTAGAAGAGAAAAGAAGGGCAATACAATGAACTAGCTGTCGCTAACAGTCTGGCTTGTATCTTTTACATTAAGAACTAGGACTCTGATACAAATCAGCATATCTATACCCTTATGATGGTTACAGCAGACGCATGGAGTATAATTCAGTAAGATTCAGATTTTTGGACAGGCGCAGTGGCTCACACCTGTAATCCTAGCACTTTGGGAGGCCAAGGAGGGAGGATCGCTCAAGGTCAAGAGTTCAAAACCAGCCTGAGCAAGAGCGAGACCTCGTCTCTACTAAAAATAGAAAGAAATTAATTGGCCAACTAAAAATATACAGAAAAAATTAGCCGGACATGATGGCACATGCCTGTAGTCCCAGCTACTCGGGGGGCTGAGGCAGAAGGATTGCTTGAGCCTAGGAGTTTGAGGTTGTGTGAGGTTGCTGACACCACGGCACTCTAGCCCGGGCAACAGAGTGACACTGTATCTCAAAAAAAAAAAAAAAAGAATACTTGAATGGAATAAGGAGATTACTATGCCAACATTTGTAGTGGCATGCTTTAACAAATATTTACAGAAGAATATTTGAAAAAAAAAAAAAAAGTTTAGGGTAGAGAGAACAC
The DNA here is from genome assembly GCA_963574435.1 of Cheirogaleus major. Taxonomy (NCBI): domain Eukaryota; kingdom Metazoa; phylum Chordata; class Mammalia; order Primates; family Cheirogaleidae; genus Cheirogaleus; species Cheirogaleus major. The sequence continues at coordinate 32,636 of CAUYPO010040165.1, read as the reverse complement.
TCCCCAAAATTCATTTTATAAAGCTACCATAAACCCAAAAACCCAGTAAGGGTATGTAAAAAGAAAATCACAGATAGTAATTCATGAATACACATGAAAAAGTACTGAACCAAGTGAATTCAGCAATTCATAAAAAGAGTAACATATAATGATCAAGTCATGCTATCCCAGGAATACAAAATTGGTTTATAAATAGAAAGTCAATTAATGAAATTCTTCATAAATAACAGATTATAGGTGAGAAACTGTACGATTACTTAATAGTTGTAGAAAAAGTGTTTAATAAAACTCCACATTTATAGTTTAAAAAATAATACAAAGGGAATCTTCCTTAACCCAATAAACATATTCATAAAAAACCTACAACAAACATTATACTTAACAGTCAGACATAGAAAACATTACTTTTAAGAACAAGACATGGGTGCCTGCTATCACCATTTCTAATCTATATAGCTCTAGAAGGCATAGCCTACAAGGCAAGAAAAACTGCTGTTTTTCACATGTGATGTGATTATCTGCATAAGACACACAAAAGTCTACAGCTACATTATTAGAATTACGACAGACATTAGGATGGTGGCTGGTTCAAGGATGAATATTAAAATTTCTACACATTTGTTAACCTAAAAGCCCTAAGTGACCACAAGATATGTAACAAATTTGTACTAGTACCCCATAATTTATACCTATACATAAATAAAAATAAAAGGTCTACTCATTTCCATACTACCAAAAATCAAATGGAAAACATAATGAAAACATGTCACTTAGAGCAGCATCAAAATTATAAATAATTAAGGAAATAAAAATGGACAGGAGACCTGAATAAGCACTTCCACATAAGACACAAACAGCAAGTATATAAAAAGAGGCTGAAACTCATTAGTAATCAAGGAAATGCAAACTAAAACCATAATAGGACACCATTTCTACCTACCAAACTAGCAAAAATTAAGAAGCCTGACAATATCAGGTACTGGTGAGGACGTGTGGACATATGCACAATTATGATTACATACTGAATGGCTTGAGTGATGTGGTATTTTACTGCAAAGTTGAAGATGTACATGCCTTGAGATCAGCAGTTCAATGTTTAGGTATAACACTCTGGCATACGTGTTCCCAGAAGACACATAATAAAATATAACCATTTATAACAGTAAACAATTAGAAACAGTCCAAATCAGAAAAATTGTTAAATAAATTATGGTGTATTCAACAGGGAAAGTATTTATAGCTGTATGTGACAATTTGGATGACCCTCAGGAATACCGTCTTGAGTAAAACAAACAACTTGCTGAAGAATAGATATATAATTATTCCATTCATATTATAAATGAACATACAAAACTAAACAATATGCTGTTTAGGAATATAAATACTTATGATAATATATAAAGGCAACTAATGATAAACACAAAATGAGTGAGCATGGGTACTCTGATGGCAGAAGGAAGAGGATGGGATTGGGGAGAATATCCAAGGGGACTTTTAAGTAATGGGATTTTTTAAACTAGATAGTGGGCACCAGTGTACTTGTATCTTAAAATATTTTGTATTCCTTTATACTTATTCAATATTTAAGAAATTATTTTTTAAAAAACTACTTAGTTTAGAAAACTTTGTACTAAGATAAACAAGACTATTGCATCTCAGGCTAAAAAAAGGCAATCAACGATGAAAATTGTGGTGGATAAATATCTTGGACATGAGTAACTAAACTGGAACAGAGAGGAAAACAAAGACATATTTACATGTTTCTAGAAGACAGATATGAGTAGATAAAGTTCTTAAGGTACTGATATGGAAATACTGAAGCAAAAGATTAACCACATCTATCTGTTCTACCAATGTCTTACGTTGAAGCCACGTAAATGCATAAGCCAAAGAGTTAGAATTATTTGCACCATCTCTATTACCTTTATTAATACAATTTATTAATAGTTGGGTATATATTCTTTTTTTATCAGCTATAAAAGCAATTATATTTTATAAAGATAAATATAGCCAATCTAAAAACCTTACTAAAGTTAGAACAATTTAACTTGATCTTTAAAATCCTATGTTATATACTATCTAACAGACTCTGGGGAAAAAAGGATAAAATTTTTCAGTTTGGTACCAAGTAATTGAATAGATTATTATTTCAAGTCTTTTACAAGAAACTTACTTCTTCCACCTGCCCATCTTCGGCTCCATCTTTCTCTTTGTCTTCCTCCTCCTCATCATCATCATCAAAGTCTTCTTCTTCATCTTCATCTTCTTCAGATGATGTATCCCCAGTTCCATCAACTTGTAACACCAATGGAGCTTGTGTTTGAGCAGGCTGGGCCTGTGGTTGCTGTTGGCCAGTTGCAGTTATTTGTGCTTGGGCTGGTGTAGGTGCCGCCACTGTCGTAGGTATAACTTGAGTCTTATTTCCTGTAAATAAGATTTGCTGTGGCTGGATGATGACACCTGTCTGTGGTGAAATCCCTCCAGGAAGAGGAGCCAGTACCTAAGGCAAAAGAAAATCACATAATAGGAATAAGAGGATGAAATATGGTACACAGAAATAGCCTTAAGATTCACCAGAAATGGCCACATCTCATACACAGTTAAATCTACCACAGCACAAAGGCAATGTTTAACTAGTATACTGACCCACTAAATTTCCAATTTACCATTCAAATTTCTGAAGGAAAAAGATTTTCTAAAGATATCGCTTCATTTATTAAGGACTTACTAGGAATATGCCAGACATCAGGCCAAGATTTACACAAGTTTATCTGCTTGAGGAGGATATGGTTAGTTAATGCAAGCTCAGTAACTTGCAAAGTTTACAGCCATTAAGAGGCAAAATTTAAAACTTAGCCTTCTGGTTCAGAGCCCACGCTCTTACTATTATGCTACACTGCCTTCACATGAATAACACTCGACTGAGAATCTGAAGACCTGGAAGAGGCAATATTGACAAAGCAACGGCAAATTATTTAACCTCTCTTGGCTTCTATCATCATTTCACTGTTAGACTAGGACCAATGGTTCTCAACCCTGGCTGCAAATTAGAACCATCTGGTAGCTTAAAAAAAAATGCTGATACCTAGGCTTTACCCTAATATTCTGATTTAATTAGTGTGAGATAAAAGCTAGAGGTTTTATTTAAAGCACTCCAGATGATTCTATCATGCAACTACAGCTGAGAACCAACAGACCAGATAATTTTTAAAGTTCCTCCCTTCTATATCTACAATTCTAAGGTAAACCACAACTCAAAACAATGTATCAACAGCAAATATTACTATATGTTTTATAATTCACATATTTATAATTATAGTTATTAATAAATAAAGAGCACTAAATGCCTATTACTTGCCATTAGGTTCAAGGAATGCAAAAATTGTAAGATGTAGTTATTTCCTTTAAAAAGCTTACAGATTAATGGTATAATAGACAAAGCAATAACAACTCAAAAAGACAGAAGATAAAATAGAAATTATGAGCAACAGAAGAGGGTACCAAATACAGCTTGGGGACAAGGTCAGGGAAGCCTTCCTGGTAGGTAATATTGACTTTCTGTTTGTGCTTTAAGGAGATTAGCTAGGTTTTTCTCACTGGTTGGTTGGTTTGGGGGATGTGGAGGGAGTAGCTGGATGGAAGGCCAAAGGCAGCATTCTAAATAGAAGAATAACATCAAGTGAAACCAGAAGTGACAGCAGCACATAGTTTTGGAAAGACATAAGTTGACTGGATTAATTCTCCTGCTCTGATCTTGCTTCTATCATCATACTATTTCATATAGACATATATATACATCTGCCTCTTTTTTAAAGTATCTAAGTTCCTCAAGAAAATAACCATTCATTTTTGTCCTCACAGTATAAGAGTATAACACCTGGCAGACAAGTAGATGCAGATATTTAACTTTGATCTAAAGAGCACGAAAGCAAAGAATTGGGAGCATGGCTAAAAATAAACCTGAAGAGTTCAAAGAAACAAGATTCCAAAAGATCTTATAAACCATGTTGAGTTGTTTAGACCAACAGTCCCCAACATTTTTGGCACCAGGAACCGTTTTCATGGAAGACAATTTTTCCATGGACCAGTGAGGCTGTAAGGTGATGGTTTCAGGATGATTCAAGTATATTACATTTACTGTGCAAGGGTGGGGACCCCCAGTTTAGACTTTTTCCAATAGGCAATGGGAAGCCATTTTAAGATTTTAAGGTTTTTTAGAAAGATGACTATAAATCAGTCAGGTTAAGAGGGCAAGAGACTAGAGGCAAAGAAATCAGTTAAGAGGATAATAGTTATTTTTTAATGACAAATTACAACAGTATGAACTAAGGCAATGACAAGAAAAGCGAGAGAGAGAGAAACAATATTAAGAAGAATTGGTAGTAATTATACCTTGGATAATGGAGGTAAGGGAAAGAGAGGATTCCACACACCCTCTTCCAGAAAATACGTAAGCATCATGAAACTCGAGTCCATGTCTTTGTTCACTCTTAAATCCCCAGCCCCTTATGAAAACCCCAATACTCAATAACTGCTTGTTGAATAAAGGCCAAAGGACCAGCTTAGGAGGCTGGATGGAGAGTGCAGCCACTGACAAAAAAGTATATTCAGGGGGATGATGAAGGATGGACAGAGACAATAATAATTCAGTTTTAAACACAATGAATCTGAGTTAAGCCATGAGGTATACAAAAGAAATTTAAAATGACAGGGTCTGTAGCATTGGAGAAGAGTCTAAGAATTTGTATACATACAGCCATGGGTAAAGAAAGGGGAACCAATCAGGGAATTCATATAGAAGAAAAAAGAACCCCATGGTGATCATAAGGGAAGATTCTTTTACCTGTTGTATAACAGGAGCTTGTACTCCACCTGGTTGCATTTGTGGTATAACCTGTTGTTGTAGAACCACTGATTGCTGAGGCTGAATGATATATTGGGCACCATTGGCTGCTCTGACCACCTGAAGAAGCTGGCCTAAAGCAAAAAGCATGTATTCCAAGTTACCACTTTAGCAGTGACTATCTCAAAATAAACGAATTCATATTGAATGTCAAACCACCGAAGGCCCTAGAAATTATCAAGTAGGAAGTCTAACAATTTTATTAAGGGCTATCATCCGTACACAGTAAACTATAATCTTTCCCTTCCCTGACTTCCCTCCATGTGTCAAATACATTGTTTACAATGTTTTATTTTCCTTATTTATCACTCTAATTCAGCTGTTTTCCAATAAGGTTTTAATAGATTATGAGTCCTGATTAAAAGCTTAAATTATCTTTGCTAACATGGTAGGAGTCAAGAAAGAGCAGTAAGATCAGACATTTCAAGGGCTGTTGGTTTCTAAAGCTTTAAAGAAGTGAAGACATAATAATTCATTGGATATCCTAAACCAAAGTACCATAGTACTTTGCTTCAAAATTCCTTAAAAGCAGTAAAAGTTTGCTGAATTAATTATCGTCACCACATAACACTAACTGTATGACTAGCTTATTTACAAAGAACCAAAACCCCCTAATGTGTTGCTTTAGATGATCCAGAATCTTGAATTAAAAAGTCAACAAATTATATCATTAAAATGTGTAGCAAGTCAAGCCCCTAATTTGTTCACAAATTTAGAAATTGACAAATAAAAAACTATGTAATTAAGATTACAGAAAACACTCAAAATCCATGTAAATAAATTTTTCAAACACTAATATGCCAAAACACAGGAGCTAGATATCAGACTTTTGTCAATGAAGAGATACTACATACAATAATAGCATGCAATAAATTTGCTCTTAAGATACTATAGGATTTAGTTTGATATCACAAATAAGTTAAAATGAGTCAAGTTTAACTAACTTGCAGGTTAAATGTGTTTAGTGAAAAACTAAGTAAACAAGTGTTTTTATGTAATCATACTTCCATTCAATAACAGGGTTTTCATTCACGGATCAAAAGCTCAAGTGCAATTCTCATCTTCTCTACTGCATCCTCAATAATGATTACAGTTGCATGTGCTACAGCCCTCAAATAAAGTTATTTTAATAACCTAAACCAAATGGTAAAAGAAATATTAGTATTTCCTATCTTTCAATGAAGACAAAACATAAGAACTAGATGGTACAATTTTCTAAATTATATTTGAAAATGGTTCCATTATTCCTAATTACCTGAGTTTGTTAATATCTGTTGAACAGGAGTCACACCTGCAGGGAGTGCTAAGGTAGCAGCTGTAGCAGCAGCACTCTGACAAAACAAAAACAAAAGAAAAAAAAATCAAATCAAAGCCACATAAGTACATAACAGTATCTCATTGTTTACCTCTAGAATATTTCAATACATATGAAATTTTTTGTTTACTATATACCAAAATGAAAAGTTCTAATAAGACCAAATCCCATCTTATAAAATGGCGTAAGACCAATCTAGCATAAATGACCTACTTATTCCCAGCAATTTAATAGAACAGTATTTGTTTTTTTCCCTAGAGAATGTGCTCTAAAGAAAACTCACAAGTACTGTAGTTCTCTTTTCCCCTTCCCCCTGCAATCTTCTTTAAAGTACCAAACCTCTCTATACTCAATCTAACCTATACATTTTTAGAAAACAGCCACACAAACAATGCTGTACTATATATAACTACTCCATTATTGCTTCCTTTCCCACTCTTTATTTCCTTACCCTCAATTCCTTGTTTTCAAGTGATACACTTTAGGCAAAAGTGTAAGTATTTTCTTTTTAGAATTCTTTCTTAACTTTTTAAATTTCTACTAGAAGCAACAGGTATCTACAGAAACACTATATCTTCACTTCTTCTAAGATGCCATATTATCAAAAAGAAAAATATGGACATATTGGCATTATATTTTAGGTAAAACATGTATTGATAACAGATTTACTAATACAAAAAATACCTTAAAAATCTTAAGAAAAGTCACAATCTCAAAAAATGTCTACATTTTAAAAGAGTATGTGATATTTAAGTTATGAAGATATACATGGGATTTATATTCTGCATTTCTTTAAATTCGGGATAAATTCTTAATTTACTGCTTCTAGAGAGTTTTCTCCTTCTGCCCTCTCTCAAAAGAATTACACCATTCTATTTTTATATTCTGTGTTTTAAATATTTTTATGTATCTCACTATACCTATATTTAGGTTGTGGGTTCTTTTTCCTCCTCCCCTCTTGAATTTTCTTTAAGGAGTCAAGCCTTCGTGCATTCAATCTAACCTATACATTTTTAGAAACACTCATATTTGTATAAGCTTAAGGAAATAAATATAAATGTGCTCTGGAGATGCTAACGCCAGAGAAGTCAACAAAAACTTCGAAAATTACACTAAACTGGGTTAATAATACAACTACTATCTAATCTGGGCTCTAGGTATATACCTTTCCAAGAAAATATTGTTTGTTATTGACACTTGACAGGCCTAAGGAATCTCCCTATCTTGAGCCTAAAACTCTCACTGTTATCTCTAGAATCCAACTAATATAATTCACCAGGTTCATCCATCTTTAAGTTAAATATCCAACTATTCAATTTAAAATAAACCTTCTCTATATAGGCAAACCAAAGATCATTATTAGTTTAAGAAACATTAACAACCACTTACTATTGAGAAATACTATTTAGGAATATTAAATGCTATAGTTTTTATTTTGTAAGATAATAGATCTCCCTCTACTGGCAAACTGATTAGTTTCTATAAAGCATACATGACACAATAGCCACCTGAACACCTTCCACACATTCAAGTTGCTCAATAAATATTTGTTGAGTCATGTATCATAACCAAACCACCTTTTATTTAATGACCATTAAAAATGTCTCCTTGTATTTTATGAAATAGCCCAAATGTGAATAATGCATTAGACCAAGCATTTCATAAAGAGAACCTGAAACACTGGTTTGATATATCAGTTCCCTGAAATAGCCTTCTGTCTAATATTATCACTATCCCACATTTTCATGAAATTATGTTCATTTCTAAAGCACACAGAACCATTAGAAAAATCAAAATTATTTTTACTGATTATTTTTGAACCAAGAATAATAATGCAAACCAACAAAAACTCAAAACACCTTTATTGGTAAAGAGCCTACATTAATTATGTTTCAGTACATGCAACAGTGACTAAAAAATATCAAAGCAAAATGTTAAAATACACATAAATGCTAATCCATTTTACTAAATGACATTTCTGACCTGTTTAAAGGTCTGTTTAAAGATACATGCTCCTTTGAATCAAAGAGATATAACCATTAAGTAAGAGATGGACCACTGATACCCCAGAATTAACACACACCATTAATTCAAAATTCTCTTCCATAACATTTAAAATTCTTAGAAGGGCCTACCCACAGATGATTGCCAAAATTTCTGTTTTAAAATGATGTAAGTTATTCCCAAAGAAAAAGTCTTAATAACACTAACTGCAATATAGACCCTATAGTGAGACTTTTTTTTTAAGGGTAGAGGTTAAAAAGAAATTTGGGGCCTTAAAGAATTTTTTTGAATAAAAATTCTTGAGAGAAATGAAAGGTATGCAATTTTTATGATTTTCATGCAAAAGAACTGACTGTAGTAACTTGAACTGCAAGTACAAATAGAGATCCTTGTTACTTGTGAAATTTAAAAATTGCAACTTCTACTCTCATGTAGAAACTTGCAATTCTGCCAAGGTATGAATTTATGAGGCTAGTAATATGTAGGAGGAAGACCTTTGTCTAGTAGGTGAGCCCTGCTTCCTATTTGGCTTATAAATCATAATGAGCTCTGTGGTTCACTATTTATCACTGAACAAAATAGAAGTGATTTTTAAGAATATTGCTTTTTGGGAGGGGGATGAGAGGATGGGTATATACATACATAATGAGTGCGATGCACACCATGTGCTCTGACTCGAGGGGGGAGGAGGGGCAAGGGCAATATATGTAACCTTAACATTTCTACCCCAATAATATGCTGAATAAAAAAAAAAAGGAATGTTGCTTTTTGTTTTAAAAAAATCTGAATCTTAAAAAAAACTCATTGCTAGCATTAGTTACATAGGCTAAGAGATCTTTTCACAAATAATGATCCTTACCTTTAAATAAAAGTTTTGTCTGAATTTAAAAATGAAATGTCAGAGCTGAGACACTATGAAGTTAATAGTGTGTATATTTTAAACAGAAGAAAAGCCATTTATGAGAAAGTATTGAACAACTACTCTAATCAGACTGCGTTTTAATGTTTTTCTAAAAAAAAAAAAAAAATTCAAGGATATAAGTAAAAATTTTCTAAAAATCTTAAGAGGTTCGTTCAATTTTATAGTTAAACTGAACTACATTTGATGAGAAATATTATATACCCTAAGTATAATTTGAAAATTTGAGGACTTGTGAAGTTCAGGGGATAGGGCTCAGAAATATCAAAATCCAAATGTAATTCAACTGGCTAAAATGCATTTTAAGGTAGCAATTTACACATTATAAGGAAACTTATTAGGCTACATATTATGGTTAAATCAGAGCAAATATTTTTAAATGTTTTGTTTTAAAAATAGTTATCCTGAACTATCCAAATAGTTCATCTTTATTTTTCAAAAGTTTACAATTCTTAGCATTCCTGACCTCTTACAATTAATAGGTCTCCTGAAATAGAACCATACTTAGCATAATAGGTTTGGTCCTAAACCTACTTTTCATAGTAGGGGATGAAATAGCTCTCACAAAGCCCCATTTCTTTGGTATTTTTAAACAAAGAACTGCATAACTTTATAAACTTTCATGTATAAGTAGCAAGCTAAACTTCAGATTTGCTGCTAAATTCAATATTTAGAAAACTAAATAAAATAGCTGTTTCGTTCAAGTCTTCAATGAACTTCAAGTTAATATACAATATACACAGGTATAATCTCAATTTGGGTTAGAATAAGCAGAGCCAATCAAAGTGCTACATTCTGAGTCTTACCATGTTTGATGCATTCATATGTTGTATCAGCTTAGAATCAGGAACAATAACTTGTGGTGCTGTGGCTACAAAAAAAAAAAAAAAAACATAGGCAAACAAGAAACCATGAGGCTATTTTATAATCACAAGAATGCTATACAATGCTGAAAACCTTTTTAATGTTTTTCACTTTTTCTGCATTCAAATGCTCTCAATCATTTGATATCTCAGAATGTTATAAATTTTATAAATTTCTACTGCAAATAACAGCTGTGATATGCCCACCTTACGTTGGAAAACATCAACAAAAACAATTTAAGTGACAATTCCTATGGATGCAAGAGAATTTAGGAACATGAAGTAGTAGAGATACCTAACACATAAACATATGCATATCTGTGCATTAAGTAAACTCTACATTTGCCTACACAATTTAATCTTGTCTTGCTAATTTAGCATTGACTGTTTTACTGATATAATGATACCACTGTTGGAATGAGTTACTAATCCATTAAGAGTAAACTCAAGAAGTTATAACTGGTTTTTTTCTTAACCTACATAGTCCATTCTCCCCATATGACAAGTTGCCAGAATCCTGTTACTTTCATCAGCTGTTTAAAAAATACAAATCAGAAATAATGGTAATATATTATTTAAGGGAAACAGGGATTTGTTTGATTCCGCAAATTTCAGAGAACAGACAGATAATCCCATTATCCCAATATTCTCTGAGTGAAGAAAATCAAATTTTAATTTATGATGACCTAAAATCCTAGTGCCAGGCCTGAAGGCATTAGGAGGAACAGTCATCAAAACATGATTAGAGGATAAAATTATTTGATAAAAGGTACAGATTAAAATCTGGTATTAAAAGTCTTATTTGACATAAACAGTGAAATAACTCAAATAGCTCTTTCCCCTGTGTATCACTATCAATTTTAAGTCTTAGATATACTCTGAGATGGTGCAAATGGGTAACTAAATGATTACCTTAAAATAAACTTTTCAATTACCTTCACTGACCTTTCCAGTAACTGTAGATTCACTGAATTAGAAGACCCAGGAAGTTTTATAACTGAATAGATGTTTGTCATCACAGGAAAACACTTGCTACATGTAATGGATCAAGCTCCTTAGCTTTGTGAGGGCCCAGATTTTCCTCAGCTGTGAAATGGAGCCAAGGGCTATTTTATAAGCCCTCACAAGGCACCAGTAAAACAGAATGTATAAAATGACTTGCAGAATGCAAAGCACTAAGGACACAGTCTAGCTGTAATCCTAACACTCTGGGAGGGTGAAGTGGGAGGATCGCTTGAGGGCAGGAGTTCAAAACTAGCCTAAGCAAGATGGAGACCCCATCTCTACTAAAAATAGAAAAAATTAGCTGGGCACGGTGGTGTGCACCTGTAGTCCCAGCTACTCAGGAGGCTGAGGCAGAAGGATCACTTGAGCCCAGGAGTTCGAAGTTGCAGTGAGCTATGATCAAGCCTAAGCTACTATACTCTCTCTGGGGCAACAGAGCAAGACTCTGTCTCAAAAAATAAAAAAATATGGATATAGTCATAAAAACTAAACTGAAATATGTCTTTGAAGGAACATGTTTCACAAAGAATGTAGACAACTATATAAAGCCCTTAGTAAATAGAATCCACATTTTATACAAATTTATACACACATATATCTCTCAGCTAACAGAAAGGGGAAGAAAAAACCAAAATCAACAGTCTTTTTTTTAAGGTACACCAAGCATTCCTTAAAAACAAGGTCCAAGAAACCCAGAGTATTTCTCATCTTTCAAAATAACAAATGTAATTTCCAAGTCATTAAGAAGGAAAACAAATCCAGTCTCACCTTGCTGTGATGCAGGAATAAGGACCTGCTGGGTCTGTGCTTGCTGAGGTACCGTTTGCTGAGGTTGAGTTTGCTGATGGTGGTGATGGTGATGATGCTGTGGCTGCTGGGGTTGATGCTGCTGCTGAACTTGCAATAAAAGCTGCTGCTCTTCTGAATGAAATCCATCTACTGCCCTAGACTGCATTAGTTTATTCTCCCATAACTAAGGCAAAGAATATCAAAGATTTCTAAGTGAAAAAAAAATTAACTCTGGATATATGGACAAAACATTTTTAATTAATCTGTTTATAAAATGCGTTCATTTTAAAAGCTGATACAGCCACAAAAATATAATCAATCTCTAATTCTTACCTCAATGTAAACAATAATAAAAATAGATTTTTAAAGTATCAAAACTCATTTTTGCCACTTCAGAGTACTGGAGGATTTCTTTTTTTTTTATCTTTGACAATCTTTCTACAGTAATCCCTTAATTATCAGATATTATTTAGCAAAGAGTTTCATATAAACAACTTTTTTAGTAATTAAAGAGTATCCTCTATAATATCAAAAACATTATTGTAAGTATTTTTATGGAACTCTTTCCTTAACACAAAATGTTCTGTCTCCTAAATAACATAGACAGAACATAAATCCATCTAGAAAATGAGAAACAGAGGCAATCCCTGAGTTAGAAAAGCCCGACTTTCCATCTGTCCAATCCTACATAAGGAAAAAAGAAACAGCAATGCCTGAAGGCCTTAGAGGTTTTCCCAACCCTTCACATTTCTTGAAATTTCCCTTTCTTCCATTATGCCAAGGATTGATAATCCTTTTCTGCTTAGCCACTTGTATTTTCTCATTTTACCCTAGAAGAGGTTCTGTGATAGAAAAAAATCAGAAATGAACAGAAAAGGAAAATACATGCAACTATTTCACCCTTCTCCCTAACACTTCCTCGCTACCAAGTTTAATGTTCAATCTAGGGTTGCAACCCCATAAGCAATTGACCAAAACAGTCACAAACTATTCCTTGAAAATACAACTTAATTCAGTCATTTTGCATGCAAAGGTCTACACATATTTTGTTTGCTCATCCAGGATTTGCTCTTAGGACATTGCCTAAGTCTCACCTGAGTCTTCTATCAGATTCTTCAAGAAGTTCCCTTTGCCATACTCTGAGATTTTTTATTATCTCCTGAACCTTACAACCATTCTAGACATTCTAGATTTGTGTCTCCATACTAGTAACAATTCCACCACATCTCTAAAGGCTAAATGAAAAGCTAAACTCAAGGTCAATTTCCCAGTGTAACCAGCCCACTAGCAGGCCTAGCATTTAGACTTCCCTGAAGTCTATTCTTACAGAGGAAGTAACAATACCTATCTTGTTGTTGTGAAGATTAAATAACATATTCATGTAAAACACTTAGAATCTTACATAAAGTCAGTGAGCAATAATTGTTAGTTATTAATATTATTATCGGTGGTAGTGGCATTAACTGTGTAATAATTATACCAAAAGTCAGGAAACCAGTTAGTTCTGGTTTGGCCATTAATGTGACCAAATCATTTATCTTCCTTGGGCAGCTTTCTCACCTAAAACACGGGCAAACTGAACTAGATTACTTCTAAACTCATTTCCAGCTGATAAATCTAAATCTTAGCTAATCCCAGATTAAAAACAGCTCGTTTCTCCCTGTGGTAACAAAGCACTACTTTTTCAGAGTCCATGTTTTGTCTAATTCATCTCTGTACAGTGGGCATCTAGCATAGCACACCATTAAAATAGGCATAGACATGCCAAATAAAACACATAACGACCAATGTATTATACATAGTAAGGTTTCTAAACACTCTATTACCCAAACCTTCTACATCTTTTCCTCTCTTCCAAAACAAAACAAAGCCTAGTTTCTTATAAGCCAAAAATCAAGATAAAAAAGTCCTATTAACTGATGCTTTAATAGTTTTTTAAACCATAATTTTCTAAATTTAATGCTTCACTTTTATCACCTCCAATTGGTCTACCCATGTAATCTGGACCCACCATCTCAAATGAAACTTCTGTGATAATGGCAAATATTAATGAATACATATTATGTGTGGCTAAGTGCTGAGTACCACAATTTATCTAGCCACCCAAGTCAACAACCTAGGAGTCAGAATCCACCCCAACAACCCATCATTATTGTTTATTTCCCTTCTGAAGCATTGTTCCAATCTACCCCTACTATTATAGCCCTGGTCCTCCCTACCCACTACTACTGCAAAGTGTAGTGATGTAGTGACCGAGCTCATTGAACCACCCTGCATCAAGTCATGCATTTTATGAACAATTACTGAGTATCTCTTATATGCCGCACCATGTTAGAGGCATTGAGGAGAGTGAACAAATCCGACAAAAGTCCTTGTCCTCACAGAACCTACATTCCAATGGAAACTTATACTTCCAATTTATCCTCTATACATCAGTGGTCCTAAAAATGCGGTTCCAGAGCCAAAAACATCAGCATCCCATAGGAACTTGTTAAAAATGCTAACTCTCAGGTCCCACCCCAGACCTTCTGAATCAGTAGCTCTGGGGGTGGAACTAATAACCTATTTTAATAAACTGTCCAGGTTATTCTAACGCGTGCTGCAGTTGAGAACAGTTGCTTTAAAGTCTAAAGAACCTACTGAGACAAAAAAAGAGAGAAACAAAATTTTTAATACAAAAGGTTATATATTTAAAAAAAATAAATAAATAAAATAAAGTCTAAAGAACCAATGGGGACTCCAACCCGCCAATGGGTCATAAAAAGTCAATTTAGAAATTTTTTGTAAATGAAATAAAGAAAATGTCAGACTGTATTACACAGAGAACTGTTACGCAGATTTAATTAAATGTTAGAAACCATTATTTCCTAAGTAGAGTCCTAGTCAAGAAGTTTGGGAAACCCTTCCACATTGTTGTTAAGATGAATTTTCTAAAATTATCTTCTGCTTAAAAACTGGATCCACAGCAAACTAATCTCTGTATGTATGTGTGCGTGTGTGTACGTTTATCTAACAACCTGGAATACTAACTTACAAAAGAAGATTTCTGGGTCCCATTCTACTACCACTACTACCACTATCAATCAAGTCAGACTCTCTGGAACAGAAGCCCAAAAAACTGCATTTTAACTAACACCCCAAATAATCCTTCTCACTCTAAACATCAAGCTCCTTAGTATGGCATATGTTACCATATGCCAACTGCTACTATAACTTCCACTCTGTTCTCTAACAGTATCAAACTACTTGTAGTTTCCTGAATATAGCATGCATAACCTTAGACTGTTCCTTGTGATCAGCAGTCTTTCCTCACAATTCTCTATACAAGGGAAATGTCAAAGTCACATAGTCTCAAAGAAAAGCAATCACTCACTGCCTCTATGCATTAAAGGTATTTCTATTTTTGTATTTATCATACTAAGTGTCTGCCATTTCTTTCTTTCTTTTTTTTTTTTTTGAGACACAGTCTTACTCTGTTGCCCAGGCTAGAGTGAGTGCCGTGGCATCAGTCTCGCTCACAGCAACCTCAAACTCCTGGGCTCAAGCAATCCTCCTGCCTCAGCCTCCCGAGTAGCTGGGACTACAGGCATGCGCCACGATGCCCGGCTCATTTCTTCTATATATATATTTTTAGTTGGCTAATTAATTGCTTTCTATTTATAGTAGAGACGGGGTCTCACTCTTGCTCAGGCTAGTTTCGAACTCCTGAGCTCGAGCGATCCGCCCGCCTTGGCCTCCCAGAGAGCTAGGATTACAGGCGTGAGCCACCACGCCCGGCCAGTGTCTGCCATTTCTACTACAGTATGACCTACTTCTGAGCAGTGACTATCTTATTCAGGATCTAACAAATGACTAAAAACTTACTAGTCATTTAATATTAATTTCAAAGAAGAAGAGAGAAAACAAACTATTGTTTCCTAGAATAATGTTTTCTCTATAAGGATGCTGATGCTAGTGACATTTTAGGCAGGATAATTCTTTATCATACAGAATGGTCCCACAAGAAATGCAACATTTCGGGCTCCTGCCTATTGAATGCCATCAGGAAATACAAACATGGCCCCACATGATTCCAACAGCTTTGGGGGTGGAGGTTAAGGAGGTGGGGGAGGTTAAGGTAGTCTACTGAGAATCAGTATTTACCAAGTACCATAATACTCTTCTAGATAATATGGAAATACAAAAACAATACTATACAAGTACTTTGTATTAAGCTTGTAACATCAATGTAAAGTTCAAATTCATTGAATATTTAGTTTCTCTCCAATTTCAATTTTACATAATTTTAATTTTATTCATCAAAATATTCTAATTTTAAATATCAACTGTTTAAAATAAATGTAATACTGTTTTGGCAATAGTAGTCACTACTAATACTATTGAAGACAACCAGGGATACTAAATTGTTATTTATTTATTTTGCTTAGAAAACAGGAAGAACTCTTTTTCCTCATTTTCACAGTATTCCCTCTTCCTCGACAAGTGACTATTATTTCTGGCAGCCTTCAGTAATCTTTGTCAAGTGTCTGAAATTAGACATGGTGAAAATTCATGTTCTGTTCCTAAAATGATTCAGATGTATATCATGTTAACTAGCCTTATAACTAAATTTTATTGAGTTCTGGCTATTTTCTAAGTGCCTTACATGTACAGATTCATTTTTCACAAAAATTCTGTAAGATAGATATTTTTATCATCTCCTTTTTATGGAAAAAGAACATGAAGAACAAGAAGACAGATAAATTATACAAGATGACCAACTAATAGCAGGCCAAACTGGTATATAAGCCAGGTGCTCTAACTCCAGTGTCCCCCTCAGAGGTGGACCTTGAGAGTCAATGTCTCTTTGAATTCTGCACCGTAGGCATCTTACTTGCTTCACCCTAATCCCAGCTCTAGTCTAAATTCCTAATCTCTAAACTGTATTCCTACTATTAGAATAGGTAACCAACTCTCAAAATCTTCTCAGGTACCACCCATCATCAACTTGTTACCTTCCTTCTTACTGTTAATACCGTATATGTCACATGAAGACAAAAGGCCTATGTTCACATCTCTATCACTTATTAATAAATGACCTTGTCGAAGCATATTCCAAGTCTACTGTCTCATCTATTAAAATGCAGTGAGCACTACTGCTCCCTGGCAGTATACTGTGCTAAAAATTCTAAAGGATTCTCCTACTTTCATAAAGCATCTAGCTCTTGGATAAAACATATTACATTTCTAGGCTCCCAAGAAATAATGCTGGAGAAACACTGCTTTCCCCAAGAGCAAATGTAATAGCAGATTATTATTCAGTTTATGGTCAAAGTATTTATATATAACTAGAATATATCAAGTACCTATATATAACTAAGGTATATTTAGACTAGTGGTCCTCAACCGGAGGTGATTTTACACCCCAGAGACATCTGGCAATGTCTGGAGGCACTTTTGGTCACAACTGAGGGTTGCTACTGGCATCTAGTGGGCAGAGACCAATTAACATCCTACAATGAATAGCACAGTCCCTGCAACAAAGAATTAACCAGTCCAAAATGTCAGTATTTCAAGATTGAGAAATCTGAACTAGAGGCAGATAAACTGAATTTCAGATATATTTCAAATTGAGGAAACTTTTCTCATTTTATTTGTTTTACTAAAAAGAGAGTACATGTTTATAGCTCCCATAGTACTTACTTGTTATTTGGATATGGGTAGGTCTGACAGCCTAGAAATGAGGATGATTTTATCATTCCCTTTGAAGAGAATTTCTTTCTAGGCCATCATTCCCACCCACAATCACTAACCAATTCCAAATACATTTTATAGTCAGATATAGATTTATTGATTGGCCTGGCGGTGGCAGGCCTGGCTATAATCCCAGCTATTTGGGAGGCTGAGGCAGGAGGATCACTTGAGCTTAGGAGTTCTGGGCTGTAGTGTGTTATGTCAATCACGTGTCTGCACTAAGTTTGGCATCAATACGGTGACTTCCCAGGAGTAGGGACCACCAGGTTACCTAAGAAAGGATGAACTGACCAAGGTCAGAAATGGAACAGGTCAGAACTCCTGTGCTGACCAGTAGTAAGCTTGCACACGTGAATAGCCATGGCATTCCAGCAACATAGCAACATGGAGAGGTCTCAATAAAAAAGTAAATGAATAAATAAAAAATAAAAACAAATATAGATTTACTGAAAATCAGAACTGTATTTTTTGTTTTTCTACCTCAAAGTTCACACATTAAAGTAGGCCCATAGTGGTTCAACAGATAACCTCAAGAATTGGGTTGAAATTTTTTTATTATCTTCCTTTCTCCATAACCTAGTTAACTCTCAAATTACATGCACTTTTATGACTCATTTTACTTCCTAATCTAATTCACAAGTGTATTCTTTATAGCTTATAAAAGATTTCGAGAAAAGTTTGTAAAACGGCCCAAAAGTGGAGAGGGGGAGTATAAACCATAAAATATAAAATTGTTAGTTTTATTAGCATGAATGTCTAAACATGAGTAGTCCAATATAGCAGCCACTAGCCACAAGCAATGATTTAAGTTTAGATTAACTAAAATTAATAAAAATTCAGTTCCTCACACTAACCTCGTCTCAAGTGCTTAACAGTCACATGTGGCTAGGGGCTACCATACTGATATGCGCAGATATAGAATATTTTCATCATTGCAGAAAAGTTCTATTGATCAATGTTGGCAATCTGGCTGTTAAATCTGGGGCAGATTCTAGAAATTCTAATGAGATCCTGAAGAAATTTAGTGCAGATAATTAAAATAACAAACTCATTTTAGTCTAACAGTTTTATTTTTAACTCCAATTACATTTTTAACTCCCAGGATAGAAGAGTATGGCTCATCTAAAAACAACAAAAACATTATTTTTTGTTCAGGTAGATTCTGGAGCCACATCTGTTATTAACCAGTTCAATTAAATACTTAGTGAATGTCAACAGCATATGCCAGGCATTGTGATAGAAGCTGGGGATTCAAAGTTGAAAAAGTCACTTTTTTTGTCATTAAAAATGAACCATTAAACTAAAAATCACTGCATGACCTATAAAATATGTGCTAAGAAAGTCAAATATAATAAAAATGCAGGTAGAGACATTTGGTCTCAAAGATAGTTCATTCTCTTTAGAGAGAACGTCTTCACTATACTGGAACCGGTAGGAAAAATCAATTATCTGGATTTTCATTGTGAAAAGCAAGAGTAGATTAACAAGCAACCTGGATTAAGAACTAGTTTGACTTAGGAAAAGGGAAAAATAATTACTTAAAGTCTTTAGGACCATAAGGACAACCATTATAAGAGTGTAAAATAAATTGCAAAACATTCATTCAACCTAACATGGAATCAAAATAAGCTTGTTCTCTTATTATTCATATTCCTGAGATACTTTTATGCTGCTTAAGCAATTTCTATTGTTCTTCCAGAGTTGGCATTCTTAATTTGTATTTTTATTTTTTTGAGACAAGGTCTGACTCTATCACCCAGGCTGAAGTACAATGGCACAATCACAGCTCACTGTAACCTCGAACTTCTGGGTTCAAGGAATCCTCCTGCCTCAGTCTCCCAAATAGTTAGTACTACAGGAGTAGCAGTACTAGCCACCATATCCAGCTACTTTTTAAAAAATTTTTTGTGGAGACAAGGTCTCACTACATTGCCCACATGGGTCTCAAACTCCTGGCCCTCAAGCAATCCTCCCATCTCAGCCTCCCAAAGTGCTACGATTACAGGTTATGAGTCAGTGTGCCCAGCCCATTTGTATTTTTAGATACATACTCTTCACTATTAGTAACCCTTTACCAAAGTAAATAAATATGTCCTCATTTTACTTATACCCATATATTTTTCCTTCCTTATAAAGGCAGATTCTTATTGAAAACTCTATTCCAGGTCATCTTCCCCAAAAAAAGAAAACTCTAGAGAAGTTACTTATAGATGCCTAAACACACTAAGACATATTTCATCACCACAATAAAGGTGAGATTTGCTTTATTTAAAATGAGCTGCAGGGCTTGGTGTGGTGGCTTATGCCTGTAATCCTAGCACTTTGGGAGACCGAGGCTCAAGGATTGCTTTGTGTCAGAAGTTCAAGACCAGCCTAAGCAAGAGCGAGACCCCATCTCTACAAAAAATAGAAAAATTAGCCAGGCATAGAGGCACGTGCGTGTAGTCCCAGCTACTCCCGAGGCTGAGGCAGGAGAATTGCTTGAGCCTGGGAATCTGAAGTTGCTGTGAGCTATGATGATGCCACTGCACTGTAGCCAGGGCGACAGAGCAAGATCCCATGTCTCAAAAAAAGAAAAAAAAAAAAGAGTTGCTAAGTTGTAGTCTCCACACCTATGCTGAATGGATAAATGAGATCCCAACAAATGTTCCTTAGCATTTATTTACTGTGATTGCTTATTTGTACATAGCTCTAACAGAATTCAATATCCAATTTCTAAACCAGCAGTTCTAAAACTTTTTGATCTCAGGATTTATCACTTTATAATTTATCACTTAAATTATAACAAAGACTTTTTGAATATTCACTTCATTTAGAAATAATGTATCAATTACATGTGAACAAATTTTTTTTCTAAAAAAATATTTTCCAAATAAAATTGTGTGAGAGTGAGAAATGGCTAAAATGAAAATAGCTAGATTCTCATATTTGCCTCTGCATTTGCTTTGTATTGGTTGAAGTATATAAAGACAATCTGCTCTCCTAAAGTTAAGTAGTTGGGAAAAAAAATGGTATTTTAAGTGATAGCTTCATAAAAATTAGCTGCAATGTAGAATATGAAGCCATGTATCAATGAATTTTTCATATTGTTAAAGTCCATTAATTCACCTTGCACTTTGAATGGATTTTCCAACATTATGCATTGGCCATTGAAAATTAAAAGTTCAGTGAAGCCGGGTATGGTGGCTCACACCCATAATCCTAGCACTCTGGGAGGCCGAGGCAGGTGGATTGTTCCGAGCTCAGGAGTTCGAGACCAGCCTGAGCAAGAGCAAAACCCCTTCTCTACTAAAAAAATAGAAAGAAATTAGCCAAACTACTAAAAATATATATAAAAAATTAGCCGAGCATGGTGGAACATGCCTGTAGTCCCAGCTATTCAGGAGACTGAGGCAGTAGGATCGCTCGAGCCCAGGAGTTTGAAGTTGCTGTGAGCTAGGCTGCCACCACGGCACTCTTGCCAGAGGAACAGAGTGAGACTGTTTCTAAATAAATAAAGTTCAGTGCGTTATGCAGATCTTTCAAATGTAAACACATCTCACTATAGAATATCAAACTGAATTTCTTAATATCAACACCAAGTACATATTTTTAAAATATTCAGTTCATCAAAATGGGAAGAATGCGTAAAGCATTTCTGTTGCATATTTACAGTTATCTCAAGGAAAAGCACTTGTGCATATGAGTTGTGAGTTGAACTATTCACTTTTCTCACAGAACACAACTTTTACTTGAAAGACTGACAGATAAACTATGATTTTTGAGACTTGGGCATTTAGCCAACGTTGAGAAAGAACCTTTGGGGAGAACCAAGGAGTCCACAGACTATACTTTGAGAACCACTATTCTAACCAACAAAGCCAAAAATATTCCACAATGTCATGAGTCATTACACCACCAGGAAAACACAAATGCTATTTAAAAATATCTAAATATTTCTGCTTAAATCCAAAAGACAGAAAACCACCTCCCAATGTAAAATATATTTAAAAACCTAACATTTGGCTCACATAAAGGATCTGACTCAAGGACTTAAAATTCTTTAATCAAACACTTATTCAATCCCTACAACTTAAACACATTTTGGAATATAAATACATTAGGACCATTAAAAAATCACAATAAAAGAAAACCTCTTAGAGGGACGTCAAATAATTAGCCCATAAAATATAAAATGTTAACTTTCCAATAATAGCAAATGCTATTGCCAGGCATTGTGCTCAGCATTTTATATGGTTATTACATTTAATCCCTCAAAACAATGCTATGAGGTTAAGTACTACCAAGCCCTATCTTACATTTAAGAAAACTAAAATACAAAAGTAGTTTGCCTAAGGTCAGAGGAAGAATGGATGGTAGAGTTGGGATTTAAAACCAGCACTCTTCACTAACTACACTGCCTCCCTCCAGCAAAGTCAAACGTTTATCCTACAGAAAAACTATAGATTAATTTCTGACTAAAGTGAATGTTTTAGAGGGGAAAAAACTATAAATATTTTTTAAAAAAGAGACAAACTCACAGTTTTTAATTCCATCAGGACTTGTTCATCCACTCCTTCGTCCAGAAAGATGTCTCTTACATCATTAATAACATCTTCAATCACAGATCTGTATAATTTAGGCTTTAAAGGAAAAATAAAAGACTGCTGAAAAGATAGTTTTTTACAGATTATAATGCATAACAGGTATTCACAAATTCAAAACAAATACATTTTTGTCCACTATCTAAAACTAATTTCAAAATACTTGACTTTAAAGATATGGCCATCCTAATAAACATCATTTCCCCTAACTGAATTTGATGACTGCATATTTTAAGAGAAGTTGTAAGGCTAATGCATTCATAAACAGATGGTCCATATACATACAAGGTCCATACTATTTCCAGTTATAATTTCCTATGTTGTAGTTAAAATACCTAATGTGATGTTCAATAATCACTTTATGGGTTCCTTATGTCTGGTTCCTATTATTCCATGCTTGGTTTGAACCCTGTTATATCTCATAACCTCGCCACTAAATCTTAGACTTTGGAAAATCTTATGTCCAGTGGTCATTTGCCTAGTAATAATCTGCAATCTAGTAAGTATTCAAATTGAAAAATCACCTAAATTCTGTTTCTGTGACCTAGTTGTATCTTCAAGCTACAGCATTAAACTGCTCATACATACCCACAATAACAGGTTTCTGGGGCCCCGAGGAACACAGTACACTGATCTCTTCCCCATGATTTCTCTCTTTCTACTCCTATTCAGGTGATACTATGGAACATTATCATGAAAACCCTTGATGTTTATTATATTGTTATTACTATTATTATTGTTGGTATTACTTGAAGAAGGGGGTGGGTTGGAGAGTGGAGGAAGTGGCTTCGAGAAAGATGCCAGAAGGATAAAATCAGTAAAATGAGAACACGTGTGAAGCATTTCAAAAGTATAAAATATTTTCTAAAAGCCAAAAGGTAGAAGATAGAACAGTAAGCCCAACCCACATCCTATTTCTAACCCGTGTTAAAGAAGTGTGTCTAGTTAGATGTCAAAACTAGAGCTGCTTCATTATAAATCCTATCCATTATCACAGAGTTAAGATTAACAACCTTTTTTAAAACTGTTTTGTCATTATTCATCTTCTATGCCTTGCTAAAGGTAAAAAGTTACTGGCTACCCAATAAAACCAAGAGTTTGCTCTCAAAAGCAACTTCAGACAGAAATAAACGTTTCATTACCATCTCTATCAGCAATAGTTATCACAGGGGAACCTCCTAGAAAATTTATCTTTGTCCAAAAAATGGTCCTTCTGCGCAATCAAAAATACAAATGAGTCTGCCTGTACAATTCACCACAATCATGAAAAATGATTCATTCCCTTTTCATTACAACCAGAAAAACTCAAATATCTAGGTTCTTGTGCTTACTGTTCCTCACTAACATGCTTTCCAATTATGCCAAATTTTCCTCTATGACCTTTAAAGTATTCACCTGTAAAATGTGCATCTCTGCAGTGCTTCCTTTAACATTCTAATTCTATAGATATGGAAAGTGTATCTGACCATGGGTATCATCTTACCCAACATGATTTAACTACAAAATTACAAAAACATATCTATAAAGTGCTTTTTTACCAATAACAATTCTTCAAGGCATTATAAAGAGGCAATGGATCTTACACTGGCACGATAAATCTCAAACGACGATATATTATTTTTTCAGCAAACTAGATGTTGTTTTGGTGTTTCTGAAAGCAGTGACCTTTAAAAATCTTTTGCTTGGAGATCCCAATATTTATAGGTATAAATCTGTTTTCTTCTGATACTCTATTTTAATGAATCAATCTTGCTTAAAAATTTTGCCTTTGTGCCTTAACGAACCCACAACTTAACCCCCTTAATGGAGTCACAAGCACTTTAGTTGAAGGAAGAAGGGAAATGTGTATTCTTCATGAAGTAGATGCATAAAGAATAATTTAGCAGAATTGGTCAAAAAGCCCTCAAAATATTGATTTTCTAAAAGTATATGGGTACACAGGCTCTATTTGTAATAGGCAATTTTTAAATTATTACTTAAAATTCTACACTTGAGCCAAAGTTTTTTTTTACCAAATGCAAAGTAATTTAAGTTTGTCCTGATTTTTAAAAAACAGACATTCCAAACTTAAAAACCGGTAGAGGGCCACTAGTGGCATCATCAAGTGATTAGCTATAAAATTCCTTTCAAAAGTGTTAGTTCCTCGATGTAATGTTGGAAAACAAATTGAATTTTTATATTTGATAGCATATTAATATCCAATGCAATAAAATTCTACTTAGAATTTTAATTTTTTAAAAATCCAGTTTGTGATAAATCTCCTCATTCGAATTACTCACAGATTCCCTACACATAAATGTACTGGGGAAATAAAGTCCTATATTGGAGCTTAATTAAGGCACTTATCTATTTCTTTGAAATGCTTCGTGTCTTTTATATTACAGGAAAACATAATGAAATATTAGGAGCTATATTTCTAGCATATTTTCAGAATACCTGATGAATAAAATACTACCAAAACCAAGTTCTCTGCAGCTAACACTTTAAGGCAGAAAGCATTTTTTTAAATTCCCGAAAAGAATGCACACACCTTCCTATGCAAGAGAAACAATTAGACCATCAGATCTAAAATTTTCTTTTAGAAACAATAAATGAATAAAAATTTTAAAAACAAAACAAAAAGGGACAGCAATTAGGGTACCTTTCTCCTAACAAAGATGCAAATCCTAGAGGCTGCATCAAAACAAAAACCTGGGGCTCTGAAAGCAGCCCCCGTCGGGTGTGAAAGCACAGGGTTAAGAAAAAGACATAGAAATAAATCGAGCTCCACACGCGCCTGCCTCTCGCCTCGGGAGCACGCACCTCCCAGCCCCGCTCTCAGCAGCTCTCACTATTTAAAGCCGGATCTGGTGTTTAAATGGAGAGGCGGTGACGTAGGCCTGAAAAGCACCTTCCCATCCTGGCAGAGTCTATATTAGAGAGCGGCAATGGCTCTATATAAACAGGGCAGCCAAAGGGAGGAGGACCACAAGGCTCAGGGACTGAAAAGCAGGGTAAGCGGCCGCAGCCATGATGGATCGACCCGAGTCGCCAACGGTACGGTGTCGGGCGGCCGCGGGCTTGGATGCGGCTTTGGGTCCGGACAAAAACGTGTTTTATTGTCATAATAAAAATAAGAGTTGGGTGGACTAGTGATCACATTGCATTGGTGATTGAAAAGGTTATTTATGTGACTGCTTTTTGCAAACCTACGTGATCGCAAGTAACCAAAAAGGGACAAACGGGAAGAAGCAGGCAAATCTGAAGGCGAAAGCAGGGGCACTTTGACCACTGTAGGCTTTTTTGGTTTGTTTTGGTGCTTTTGCTAGTCGAAGATACGATGGGGGTTTTGCTTCCCCTTCGCCATTTTACCCTTTCGGAAGGAACTGAGGTAAGTGCTTTTCAACCTTCGTCCTTTTAAAAAAAAACATAAAATGGCCCCATTGAAGGTTCCCAAAGCACAACCGCCAGGAAAATCCCAAAGTAACCCCCAAAGTAACCATTAACCTTCCACCGCATTAAAGTGGATTGTGGTGGGTCTTGGGGATTCGCCCAATTCCCCAGACACGGTTTTTGTTCTGAGGCTGCTCGGGGAGCCGTCGCCGAGTCAGCGCGGACCGGCCCCTTCGGGGGAAGCGGCGGCTTCCCGCCCGCCCTCCCTCCCGCCGGGGTTTGGGGCCGGGGCCGCGCGCCCGCCCGGGCCCAACCGCCTCTGCGGCCCGGACCGTCCCGCGGCGGCCCCAGGCCCCGCCGGCGCCCCCGCCCTCCCCGCGGCCCGCGCCCGCCGCCCGGCGCCCCGGCCCGGTCCACCCGAGGCGGGAAGCGGCGGCCGCGCGGGCGGCAGAAGAGTGGAGGCCGAGAGTCGCCGCCGTCCCCGCCCCCGCCCGGTCCGGCCGTTGCTGCCGCCTGAACGAAGCCCCCGCCAGCCACCGAACCACGTCCTTACCACGGTGTTTGTATTTGCCGAGTTCGCCATTTCCACACACAACACAAACAAGAGGGGGCAACCCCGAGAAAAGGTTAAAAACAAAACCAAAAAAAAAAAAAAAACCACCTGGGGGGGTGACACAAGTCACCGCAAGACTGGGGGGGAAAAATTAAACAAAATCGATCCTGAAGGAGTAGGGGGAGCAGTGAGAGGAGGAGGGGGGCACTCCTCCCGCAGCTAAAAACCTCGAGAATCGCCTTAAAAAGAAAAAAAAAAAAGCCACGACCCTTCAGGGGTCCGGGGGGCGTTGCCCGCTCCCCACCCCGCACCAAGGAGGGAAACCACCACCGGTCGCCGCTCCCCGCGCCGCCGCTGCCGCCACCGGCTGCAGCTCCAGCCGTCCGGTCCGCCCGCTTCTTCCCTTTATATAGCGAGCCAACAAGCAGCGCGAGCCGCCGCCGCCGCCGCTGCCGCCGAGAGACAGGGCGGAGGGGGAGGGAGGGGCGGAAAGGGCGGGGGCAGAGGTGGGCGGGGCTGAGCGCGAGACACCGCGAGAGCCGCGTGCGCAGGCGCGCCGGGGCGGAGGCCGTCGCGAGCCGCGTCGTCACGCGCCGTGAAGGGTGCTGGGCGGGCGGAGGCCGGGGATTAGAGTAGTGAAGGCGGGCCTCCGCCTCCCCAAGTCTCGCGTGACCACGTGGTTGGCAGCCAGGCGGAAGTCTCCGGCAGTTCTTTGCAATGAGGAACCTTGCAAAGCATTCAAGGAAAGGGCGCGAGTTCCAGTGTCACTCGAATCCAAAGCTAGCTGGAACCGCCGCCTGTCTAACGTTTCCGCGGTGTTGCCCGGGGGACTTAGGAAATGTGGGAGGGGCTGTGGCGACCTCCTCGCTAGGAATAGCCGCGGAGGGCTGGTCACGTGGCGCGGCTTCCGGCCCCTGGCGCGATCATATTCGGGACACTTTTAAATGCGGAGTCATCTCGGTTTGTGAGTTAGACTCAGACTGGTAAATTCGCGGTGTTTGCGCTTCCCGCCGAGGGCGGGCCTTTAGCTCACGGGGTTGTGTTCTTGTTTCTAAAGGGGACAAAAGTTGCTTTGGGCCCAGTATTTGCACAGTTCTGAATTAGTAACTCCTGAACAATTTGTCTCCACGCTGAGTCCAGCTGCGAAGTCTCAGACTTCAGTTACCCAAAGGTTCAGCCTCCACTAGCCCACGTACTTAAAGTGACTTCTCACTGTGGTGGAAATGTCAAAAAGAAACTCCAACCCCTGGATTAGAACAGTACGGTAACTTTCCAAAAATATTGCTAAAATACTGTGACTCCATGGCCAGCATGTGGTGACAAATCACATCTGAAATATGGCCTTAACCCACGGATTCACATGGCCTCTAGCTGCGAGAGAGCAAGAATATGCCCGTGTCTTAAAGTGCAATTCAATAGGCGTTTGACCTGCTTTGCCCAAGCAAATCCTGCCTTTATATCAACATTGCAAGCAGAACAGAGAATGCTCTGTTTAGAAGGCAGAACTCGTAGTACCTAATTTTCTTTTTCCTAGGAATTTTGAGAGACTTGGAATGTAGTCTGAACGAGTGAGGGAGTTTGCCCTCAAAAGACAAAGCAAAACAAAATGTTAAAGTTCTATGCCTCTGACACCAGATTCGAAGAATATCAAAGGCATCCTACCAGAGAGAGGAAAAGATGCAGCCTGCTAGGACCTGAAGGAAGGAATTAGAGCAGAGGCCCTTAATACATTAAAAATGGGAGTGAATGGGGTGTAGGGAGTATCTCTTAACCTTGAGATTTCTTTTCACACCAACTCCATTCTCTATATTTAGTTGCTTAGCAATTCCCTGCACAGCTGCGTGGTCTGGAGCACTCTTAAAGAAAAAAAAAAATCACAGGAAATCAGTGTTCTTTGTATTTGTATAAAATTATGATTCAATCAACATTTGTAATTCATTTAATATTCAGGTGCCAATTAGCCCCCAAAGGTATACTAAACAATACTACTGGTAAGTTTCATTGCATATTACTCTATGAAGACTTCTTATTACCTCCTTATAGACGTAGTCCAGCAATGTGCACATGGAATCTCTCACCTTCCACCTAGTTTTCTTCCCTACTACTTGGTATTCTTAACTAAATGGTCAAGTGTTTTGCCATCAATTAAGGTTGAGACCGCTGCAGACAAGACATGGAAGAAAATCTGTAACATGAGCTTTCCACAGAATAAATCGTCTCTAAGGGGATTGATGAGATGTATGCTCTGCTGGGTCTGACTTGTGAAATAATAGAATACAATTATTGGATAAAAGGTCGAACACTCAGTCCTGGCCTCCTTAAGACCTTTAGACTACCCGGAGGCTCTGAGTTGGCCTCTCTCTTTATATCTTCTAGATTGCAACAATGCTTAAGCATTTGATTAATATTTACCCAGGTCCTTTCACAGGCATTTAAGTAGCCATCATGGATTCCATTCAAATATACTGGTTTTCCAATCCCTGTTTTAGCTGTTATATGCCTTCAATTGCAATATATATGTGTGTGGTAGCCAGTTTACTTTTAGAAAGAATTTTCTGATCTTCACCAAAATTGTGGGACTGAATATTTGGAGGCTACAGCTCTTTAATTCACAAAACTGAAAATGAGTGGAAAACTTCTCTCATGTAAGACTAGATGTAGCATCATATAAATTTTTATCTCAACTTTTCATTCTTTGTGCCCTAAAGCTTGAATAACAGCTTTGTGCCATAAGAAACATTTACGCTTGATTTCTGATTTGTGAACTCATACTTTGTAACAGCCATGTACTTAGACAAATAGATACATAATAGTGCTCTTTTAATATTAATACACAGCTTAAACAATGAACTACAAAACAAGAAAAGGAAAAATCAATGAGTAAATTTTGATATACCATAGACAAAATTTACACCAAGCCTTATATGTCCAAACAATAAAATGTTTTATTGTCCAAGTTACTATTTTAGCAACAATACTGAAAAAGAAAAAAGTCTAAAAATACTGATCACAGAAGTTGGCTTAAGCTAAAATCCCATAACTTCACTTCGGCCTCCATTTTCTTAAATAGGAAAGGAAGGAGGAAAGGGAGGCAAGAGGCGGGGCGTGGTGGCTCACGCCTGTAATCCCAGCACTCTGGGAGGCTGAGGCGGGAGGATCCTTTGAGCTCAGGAGTTCGAAACCAGCCTGAGCAAGAGCGAGACCTCGTCTCTACTAAAAAAAATATAGAAAGAAATTATCTGGACAACTAAAAATATACATAGAAAAAATTAGCCAGGCATGGTAGAACATGCCTGTAGTCCCAGGACTCAGGAGACTGAGGCAGTAGGATTGCTTGAGCCCAGGAGTTTGAGGTTGCTGTGAGCTAGGCTGATGCCAGGGCACTCTATCCTGGGCAACAGAGTGAGACTCTGTCTCAAAAAAAAAAAAAAAAAAGGGAGGGAAGAAAGATAGAAAGCTAATTTTGAGGTGTATTTAAGTATCACACAATCCTTATGTACTCGGTAGTATTGGGAAGTTTTGGAGAATACGAAAGTGAAGAGGAAAGGTCTTAACCTCAAGCTTACTAATTCTAATGAAAGTTCCTCTTGTAAAGTATAAACACATGTATTTCAGTCCTAGCCCCCCACCCCCAAATTATATATTCAGATGTCACCCATTTTTTAGGCCTTCACAAAATAATTGCCAATTTCCACATGCACTAATTTTTGGTGTGTTGGCTATAAGAAGGAATTGCTAACCATACAAATTACTTCTATACATATGAGGAGGAGATTTTAAAAATCTTTAGTATTCTCTTCCTTTCTTCTAACTTAGAGTTTGAAATTGCTACTTCATGTCTTAAAACAGCAACTAACTTGTAATTATTGTCTGTGTACCAAAATATAAGCCAGTTTATGGTGGCTTAGCAAACAAATTAATTTAGTGAATTAACTTAATATGGAGTTTTGGTGGAATCAGGGTTGATTGCCACTAATCTACTGTGTGACCTTCTGCCGTAACTAATTCTCTCAATGTCAATAAGTGAAAGAATCACCACCACCTATGGTTATGGGGAAGATCCAAGGTACTAGAAAGTGCTTTGACAAGTATTTGGTGTGTGTTTCTATTATTAATATTAATGGTAACTGTATAACAGTCACATCAATATCATCAAAGCAGGGAAAGATGTTTTTAATTCACTTTGTAGAACACTACCATTAGATTTTAATAATGATACTAATGGTCAATGATTAATTTATCCACAAGAAGTTTAGCCAAATTTTGATATCTCAAGTGGTGAGTACACAGTATAATTTTTGTATGTAAATATAATGTTAAGTAGAAAAAGCAAGGTATAGACAAGTGTTCTTTTTATGCCTCTATGAAAAGAAGAAATATAAAAATATGTATATTCACTTGCTTACATTAAAAAAAAAGGAAAGATAAACCATAACTATTAAAAAAAATAAAAAGGTTCCCTGTAAGGACAGGGAGAGAATTGTGTGGAGAGAACAGGGGGAAAAAACTAGACTTACTTAAATATACTTTGTTTTTTATTTTATTTATTTTACTTATTTATTTTTTTAGAGACAGTTGCCCACGTTGGTCTGGAACTCCTGGGCTCAATCAGTCCTTCCACCTCAGCCTCCCAAGTAACTGGGACTACAGGTGTGTGCCATCATGCCCAGAAATACTTTAGTTTTTAGATTTGACTCTGAAAACACATAAATATTTTACTTATAAAAAAATTAACTTTTGAAATAATAACCACAGGATGGGTGTAAGGACCCACTGGACCTACTGTGCTAAACCTCTACAGCTAAAACTTTAGGACCTGAGCTAAAAATCCAGTGATCACTTGAACTCTACTAGCCCCTGCTCTGACTGGAGGGCCACAGTGATGTTTTGGGTCTCCTGGAATCACTGTCAGTTCAGAGCCAGTATCCAGTAGCACCTGAAGGTTCTATTTTTTTTTTCCCCCCAATGCACAGTTACCCTGGTAAAAGGCCATAGGTCCCTTTGGGGAAGGCTGGGAGAAAGGTCAACAGTGTATTTCATCACACAACTCAGAATGGTGCACAATTTAAAACTGATGCAGGAGGCTGAGGCAGGAGGATCGCTTGAGCCTAGGAATGTGAGGTTGCCATGAGCTAGGCTGAAGCCACGGCATTCTAGCCTGGCGACAGAGCAAGACTCTGTCTCAAAAAATGGAAGGAAGGAAGGAAGGAAGGAAGGGAGGGAGGGAGGAAGGGAGGGGAGGAGGAGGAGGAAGGAGGGAAGGAAGTAAGTTAGTTGACAGGGTCAGTGTCTGGTCAGAGCCTGATGTCAGCTTCCAAGATAAGGTCTAGTTGCCGTGTCATGTGGAGGAGAGGAATATTGTGTCCTTATATGGTGGAAAAGATGGAAGGGGTGAACTCCCTCAGTGGAGCTCTTTTATAAGGGCATATAACCATTCATGAGGGCTTAGGGCCTAAATGTCTCCCTTAAAGCTAAGTGTCACCCTATGATTAAGTTTAATCCAACTGGGTGTGAGATGTGATGTGTTCAACTCCACTCCTGAGTCATTTTCCTAAAGAGGAAATCACTTGCTCAGATCATAGTGGGTGACTATGATGATGGACGTTGAATCTAAGGGGATAAATGCAGAGTGTGCCTTTGCAGCAGTGATGGATTGTACATTGTAATGAAGTAAAAGAAAATTTTGAAGTGAGATATTAAATAAAGAGATCACTTGAAAGATAGGGATAGTGGTCAGAGAGTGGGGTGCTTATATCAAGAGCTTTAATTATTGGGCAGATGTACGACCATAGAATTGGTCAGCTAAAGCCAGATAAAGAAAAAATCATCAGAGTTGAAGAGGTCAAGGAACTAAGAGGCCTCATCATTGGTTTCATTATACGTTAAGAATGGCAACAGGAGTAGGGATAAATAGGAAGATAGAGAGCCAGGTGCTAAAATCTTCAGTGAATGAAGACAGACTTGGAGGTCAACAGGATAGCAATATTTGGGGTTGTAAGCATCTGATAGCATGAACTTCAAAGGATCTAAGTTTTTGAAGAGGAAAGAAAACAATTTTTGAAGCTGCAATAGGAAGCAAAGAGAATACTGATCTTATCTGTCTTCTTCAAGCCCAGAGGTGCATGGTATCAGAGGAACAAAACCACATCCCTTTGAGAGAACTGCAGAGCAAGCAGTGCCCTTAGAGACAACTGGGTTTCATTGGGGGCATGAAGTGAAGGGAATGTTCAGAGAAAATCTCACAGGTAGAGTGTTGATATAGACTGTGAGTCTCAGAGGGCACAGGAAGTGTTCAGGCAATTAGGGAGGAGTGGGATAGGGGGCCATATTCATGGATGAATTAAGATAGTATGGTGAGAAGTGTTTGGACTTCTACTGGTGCATAAAGCATGTTGGCACAGTGACCCTGAGGGCCAATCAGAAGAAGATCAGGAATCAGTTTAAGATGAAAAGTCTAGATGTCCCAGCATTCTTGTTTTGTTTTGATTTTTAGACAGGGTCTCACTCTGTTGCCCAGGCTGGAGTATAGTCATGTGATCATAGCACATTGTAACTTAGAACTGCTGGGCCCAAGTGATCCTCCCACCTCAGCCTCCC
>CAUYPO010040163.1:0-52233 GCA_963574435.1 Cheirogaleus major | reverse complement strand
TCCTATAACCTTGGGCAGGTCATGTCTCACTGCACTTGCATTGAATGAGAAATGAGAAGGTTAAACAAGGTGTTAAAGGAGGCTTCATGGAGGAAACAACCTGGGGTGGGGTCTTGAAGGCTGTGTAGGAGTTGGTTAGAGGCAGGCTGGCAGGCAGGATTTGCCAGCCTATCTCCTAGGCCTCGGTGGGGGAAGGTGGATGGGCGAAATTCCTGGCTCTGGCTCCTCTGAGAGGGCAGCGAGGGTCAGTGAGGTTGGAGAGCAGGCGGGCCCCAGGGCAAGGGCCACAAGCCTCCCTCCCCACCACCCTCAGCTCCCCGCCAGACTCCACGCTTCAGCCCATCCACTGTGGCCACCATCACCATCTGCTTCTTCCCTTGTCTCCCTCATTGCTCACCCCATTGGCTCTCTCCTCCCTCGTCCCGGCCCCACGCCCTCCTCTGCTCCCAGGTGCGCGCTCAGCCCGTCCTAATTCACAAGGAATTTCCATTCACCCTCCATCTCCATCTTCACAACCCTTCAACCGCCCTTGACAGCCCATCTAACAGACAGGACAACTGAGTCTCAGAGGACGCTGAGTCCCAGAGCTAGAGGGCAGAGAGTCGGGGCTCAAACCTGGTCTGGGACCCACCCCTTACCCTACCCCCACCCCACTTCATGCCCCACCCTGAGCCCCCAGCCAAGAGAGTGGCCTGTCAGGTGGAACGACTCTTCCCAAAGCAAACTTTACACAAGCAGAGTTGCCCTGGGCTCTTCCTGACATTTAATGCCGGGCTCCTTCTCCAGCTAGTTTGCATGTTCTCCGCCTGGGAGGCCCCTGCCAGATTCTCCTCTCCCGCCTTTTAGTGGCTGGGGGTGGGTGGCTGGGAGGGAGCCTCCTCCTCCTCCCAGCCAGCATGACGCTGCTGGGGGCCAGATGGGACCAGGGCCTACCCAGGACCACAGAAAGGGGCAGTGGGGTCTCTCTGGGCATCGCCAGAATTAAGGCACTTCTCCCTCCGCCTCTAGCTCTGGGCTAGGGGAGGGTGGCCGGTGGCCGGCCAGGCTAGGCTCCAGCAGTGAGGCCGGTGGGGGCGGGGCAGGCCTCTCCGCTTGTAAGGTGGCAAGTTGTCCCAAGGCCTGCTGGGGCCCGGCCTCTCCCGCGCCCACGCCTGGCCACCCGCAACCCCACACCACGACAGAAGAGGGGTATGCGTCTCTGCTGCCCCGCACTGACAGGAATGGGCCCCCTAACCCCCTGATAACCCCCACCCCCGCCCGGCCATCTCAACCTCTTCAGAAGCAATTTCTGTTCTTAGCTTCTCAGGACAGTTTATTCCGGGCATTCATCACCATAAAGTCGGAGTGCCTTCGCTTTGTCCAGACACCCCCTTTCCAAGCCTGGAGGTGTGCCTCTGGCCCTAGGATTGGGGCGAAAGGCACGTTTTCCCCCTCAGCCTGTCAGGGTTTTGCAGACTCACCAGCAGGGTTTATGGAGCGCGTCTGCCTTCCTGGTCTGTGCGCCTGCGGGGACCGGGCACGGGCAAGAACAGAGGCAGCAGTGACCGCCGTACACAGCCCTCTCGGAGATCGTAAGGCCTTCCCACGTCACTGTCCCGCCTG
Organism: Cheirogaleus major; assembly: GCA_963574435.1. Lineage (NCBI taxonomy): Eukaryota > Metazoa > Chordata > Mammalia > Primates > Cheirogaleidae > Cheirogaleus > Cheirogaleus major. The sequence continues at coordinate 50,631 of CAUYPO010040163.1, read as the reverse complement.
GTGACGTCAACCCCCAGAGACACAACCGTCTTTATGAGCCCCCATTTCACTGACAAGGAGACTGAGGCCAACAGGGTCAACCAAGGTGCCCCAGCCAGGAGCCCAAGTGGAATCCATGTGTTCTTGCGCCTTCAAGGACCTGGCTGCCAAGCTGGTGCCAGGCCGTAGGGAGCGGCACCCACAAAACCTCGCAGCTCCTGTCCTGCAGCAATGCCGGGAGGCGTGGAGCACAAGGTGCTGGAGGAGGGCAGGGAGCGAAGGTGCTCGTGTGGGGCAGAGAGGCGAAGGCGACTGAGGCCGCGCTGGAGGGCAGGGCAGGCGTGGCTGCAGCACCAAGCTGGGATGTGCTGGGGCCGGGTGGGTAGTCCCAGGAGGGCAGGGGCCTGCCTGAATCGAGACACCCTCGCACACAGTGTGTGCTCAACCAAGGCTGGACGAAGAAGTGAATGGTGATTTCTGGAAAAGCCCGAAAGTGGGGCAGATTGTGCCCTGTCCCCACCCCACCAGCATCACGCCCTCCAAGCCCCGGCCCATCCGGGCTGGGGTCCCAGCTGCCTGGAGGGGCCAGGCCTGATAGGCAGTTAGTGAGGGGAGGAACAGCCTGGGGGCGGCCCTGCTGGGCCAGAAGGGTGGGCTGAGTCTTTCAGAGCCTCGGGACACCAACTCCAGGGATGGGGTTGCCCGGAGTGGGGGATGCCCGGCCACACCCCTCATCCTGCCGTCGCCCTTCACCTGTGCCTGTGCCTGCGATGGGGGCTCAGGTGTGTCTGCCTCCCTCTCTCGGCCACCCTCCTTCCTGGTCCGAGTCAGGCTGAGGGCGAAATGAGGCCCGTGGGTCATAGAATCTAGACAGTGCGGCTGGAAAAGTATTGGGGGTTGACTCACTCCCTGGAGTACAGAGCAGGAGACTGAGGCCCGGAGGGACCAGGGACTTGCTCAGGCTTCACATTCGGGGGGAACGTGGCAGGACAGCTCCAGAAGCTGAGGCCTCAGGTTCTTTCCAGGCCGTGCCTGCCCTTTGGAGCCAACTGGAATACGAGGGTATGCTTGGGGCTGAGCTGGGCTCCTGCACCTCCAGGCTGGTGGCACCCATGTCACCAAGGCCCCACCAGTGCGACCCTGTGGAGCTGTGGTTCTCAGGGGCTGGGGTGGCAGGTGGCCTGAGCAGAGGCAAAGGTCGGTCGGTGGTGGTGACCGTAGGTGTCGGAAGGTGCCAGACCTACCAGCACGTCTGAAAAGAGGGTGGAGCTGAGTCTGGAGTTCGAGTCCCTGCTCAGTCTCATGTGGACACGTGCAGGTCACGGTGCCCTTGTCTGCCAGGCGAGAGTGATATTGGCTGCGCAGGGGCTGGCCGGGAGGGCCCAGCAAAGCAGTTTATTTGGTTTGACCTCCCCCGAGTCCCAGAGAGTTGGAAATGGTGTCAGAGAGGGTGTGTGTGGATGCCCGAGATGCCACGCAGCGGGGTGTGAAGGGGACTTCGCTGCCATGGGACCGTGGGAAGAACAGACCACACCAGGGCTCCTTGGTGTCCCCCCGCCCTTCTGTTTCCTGTGCCCCATCCTCCGGCCCCTGCCCTGCCCCCAGCTCCCACTCTCCTGCCCCTTCACCATCTCCCTGCGTTCCCAGCCGGCCCACACACGCCTGGCACCCCGGCCCACAAGCTGCTCTCCAGGCCGAACCTCCCGCAGAGCCAGGTGAGTGGCCTGGACAAGTCTGTGCCCTGCGGAGCAGGGAAGCCAGGGGTCTAGAAGAAACCCTCTCCTACTCGCATGCAGAGTCCAGGACAGGCAAGGCCCTTCAGCCACCCCCAGAGTCCGCCTCCCTCCCCTCTGCCCCGGGAAACCCTGCGGGCAGCAGGTGTGTGGGGCGGCCACAGCGGGCTGCTGAGGAGAGCACTGGAGCTGCCCACCGGCGGTGGCCAGCCTGAGACCACTCCTGGGCCACAGGTGGTCTGTCCGGCGGGGAGGACAGCACTCTGGGCATAAGGAGGAGGCCTGGGCACGGCTCTGCGGTCTGGCTGGTGTGCGCAGCAGCGTGAAGCGAGGTTGCCGGGCTCTGTGGGAGGTGGTGGCGTCAGGGGAGCAGAGCAGGGTGTGGAGTGGAGTGCGAGGCTGCGACCTGAGGAGACCAGGGCGCCCAGGGAAGGCAGGCACGCGGCCGCATGGCCAGGTCGGTGCCGTGGCCTGGGACTCCCGTGGCCTGGGCTCCTCTCCAAGCTGCTGACCAGCTGACGGTGGCAGACCCAGGTGGCCCCTACCCACCCTGCCTGGCTCCTGGCTAGGTCCTCGGCCCACGGTCACAGTTCCCACTCTGGCTCATTAAAGGGGGCCAGGGGTTTGCAGGGATGGAGGGAGGGAGGGCTGACGGTCAGTGCGGTGGTGCTGGGGGGAAGCCGGAGGCCGCCTGCCCGTCACAGCTCCTGCCGCTGCAGTGGGCCGGCCAGGGGCGAGCAGGGCCAGGCGGCTGGCTTCGCACCCTCAGCGCTGCTCAGTGGGGCCTGGCTCTGGAGGGCTGGGCTGGCTCTCAGGATCGGGTGCTGCCAGGGCACATTTCCCCCACAGCACCATCCCCCCAGGATGGAGGACCCGGGAGCCTGGGCCAAGCAGGTTGTGGAAAACAGGCTACAATCCCCCAGACAGCCCGGGCCTTAGTAAAGACCCCCAGGCGACTCTGCTCCCTGGAGCTGTGGTTTTGGGAGCTATCGGGATCTTTCGCTGTTGCCAGTTGGTGGCAGGAGATGAGAACCTGGGAGGCAGGGGGCCCGGCGGGGGACATCCCTGGCTGCAAGGGGCGAGGCAGGCAGGACAGTGGCAGAGAAAGCAGAGCTGAATCTCTCACTTTGGGTCCCTCTGCCCTCTTTCCTTAATCTGCCTTCCTGGAGGAACGGGGTTGCTGAGAGAAGGGGCGGCTAATCCTTCTAGCCGCCACCATGCCGATCTGGTCCTGTCTCTGGGCCGTGGCCTCCGCCAGCTGTTACCGAACTGTCTTTGTCTGGAGTGGGAGCCAGGGCTGCTGGGGCCGGAGGGAGCCAGGACACGCTGAGCCTTAATCCAGACACGTGGCTTAATCCAGGAGAGATCAACTCGAGGTTTGGGAGCTGCGGGCATCGCTCAGGAGACGGCAGCCCGGGCCCGCCGACAGAGGCTGTGGGCAGGACCGGGCCTCCCGGTCAGGGGACCTGGACCTGGCAGGTATCTGGCTTGTCCCAGGCCCCCAGGCTTATGAAGCAGTGGCCCGAGTGTCGGGGCGCTTGGCCCGGCGCCGGCTCCGCTGTGTGACCGTGGCACGTCCCTACCACGCTTTGAGCCCCAGCTTCCCCAGCGCGTGTGTGTCCCCAGGGCAGGCGGGCGCCCATGGCTCTGCTCACGGCATGGATGGTGTGGCACAGGGAGGAGGGCTTTGGACTGACTGTGGTGAGAAGAAAGGGGCATCCTGGGCAGGGGACAGCAACGCGAGAGAAAATAGCCACGTCGTCCCCACAGCACAGGGCCCAGTGTGAAGCGTTCGCATCAGAGCCTGGGCATTGGGTCACCATGTCAATCCCTGGTCCAGACGCTGCCACTAACCAGAGCTTGAACCCCCTCCCTACGTGGGGCCTCACTGTTCCCACCTAGGAGACAATCACATAACATATGGCCCCTTCCAGCTCCCATTATCTGGGCAGGGTGGGAGGTGGGCCCAGAGGTGGGCAGGAGCCACTGGGACGGGGCGGGGCAGGCAATGGAGAGCCATGGAGGTTCTTGAGCACAGAGGCGTCTGATGAAAGGGTGCTGGAGGGAAATGAGCTTGGCAGTGGGGTGAACGAGCAGCCAGGATGTGGGCAGGGACTTTGGAGGATCAAGGAGCCCTAGTCAGGAGGTGGCAGACCCCCAGGAAGATGGGACTGGCCAGAAGAGAACATGTGGCCAATGAGCAGAGCCCACGCCTGGCAGGTGGGAGCCTGGGCACGCGCGTGAGTCCCTGGCCTCGCCGTCTGCATCTACAGAACGGGGCTTGGGAGTCCACGGCCCCCAGGCTGTGATGGTAAAAGGGGTGATGTGGGTGGTTGCCCTGGGCATGGGGCATGGGAGTGGCTCCCTGTGCAATTCCCTCTTCTTCCTCCGGAGTCCAGCCGGGAGCCTGAGGAGGTGCCTGAGTTGCAGGCTGGGCACGCCGGCCCCTGGCTCCCACCCCCTGACCTGGGCTGCCTGGGGCCCAGAGCCCTCCCCCGCACCCTCACCTGTGGAAACCCAGGCCTTTCCTCTCGCTGCACAGTTAATCATTAACTTGTTTTTCACCAGGGGAGTGTCGAGCTAGGACCAAAGCTTGGTGGAGAGCAGTTTCTTTGGCATTTGGGGATACGGTGAGGGCAAGCTGAGATGTGGGGCGCAGGGAAGCGGGGCTTCTGTACTCGCGGAGGAGGCTTGGTGCAGGCGTCAGAAGGCCTGGGTGCAGGGCATCGACTCTCCGCACCTTGACTTCCCATCGGCAGTGAGAACAAGGCCCGAGCTGCCTTTCCCTGGGGAGGGGACGGATGCGAGGGCTTCACGGTTCCCTCGACAAATGCTCCAAGGATGCGTCATTACATCGACCTGGCAATGCTGCCACTCGCCTGCCCGTTTACCCCCACTGACCCCTCGCACAGTCCTGCCTGAGACAGCCGCTGCCTCCCACCCTGCCTGTGGCTGAGGCCAAGCACACAGGAGGCCACGGAGGAAGCGAACTCTCTTGCTTCTTGGAAAAGCTTCTGTCTCCCTGGCACATGGCCCAGGGTGTTGGCAGAGACTGTCCTAACGTGGCAGGCACAGGGGTTCTGGGGATGTGGATGGGGCGGGAGCCAAGCAGGGGGTGATGAGGGAGGAGTGGGGAACCAAGGGGGGGTCCCCAGGGGTGGAGCACCCGCGGGGTAGGGTGTGGGCACAGGCCAGGGTAGGGATGCAGGGGCAGAGTGAGCTGCTGGCTCTGCCTAGGTAAATAATGTGGGCCCACGGCACACACTGGTGTTTGCACAGAAGGACTTGAAATGATTCCAGACCTGCCCTCTATCCCTCGCAACCACGGCCCCCCCTCAGTCTCTGCCCACCCCACCTCACCCTGACCTTTTCTTCCCTGTCACTTAAAGGAGCCCTTGAAAGGAAGAGTTGAAATCAAAGGGAACACCCATCTCTCTTGCTGGCATTCTCTCTGCTGCAGGAAACTGCAGGGCTGCCATGTAAGGTTAGGAGAGTTGGGCACTACACAAGGGGGGTGGGCAGAGGAGCTGAAATTCTACCTGGGCTCCATTCACCAAGCTATGCTACCCAGAGAGGAAGGATGGCATTTTCTAAGTTGTACAAAGATGTCAAATAGGCTAGCAGCAGCCCCAGAGAAGCTGGAGGTATCAGACTGGGTTCTTTCCCTTGTCACGCCTGCAGAGGTAAGAGCCAGCTGCACACTACGGCTGAGCAGGTCGGTCCCACAGGGCGGCTGGAGATGGGCCAGGGAGCGCCCCGACTCTCCAGCGTCCCAGTGTGGCACAGTAAGTTCCGCTGCCGTTAGAGAGGCTACTAGTCCCCAACCTCCTGTCCAGGCGCCTTTAAAGCAGCAGTTCTGGAGTTTGAACAGCCTCCGAATCGCCCAAAGCCTGCTGAGACATACTGCCGGGCACCCCCAAGAGCTTCTGATTCATAGCTCTGGATCGAACCTGGGAATGGGCATTCTAGCAAGTTCCCGGTGTTGGTGCTGCTGGTCTAGGCACCCCGTTTGAGGACTGCTGCTCTCAAATACAAATACCCTTGAGAAAGGACACGGTTCACTTGCCCTTAACAGGTTTATCTGCTCCTCTCCTCCTGTCTTGGTTGTTTCCTGTGTCATTGGCAGCAAGTGTCTGCTGTAATCTTCCACCTCTGCCTTGGTTATTCTTGAGCCGCAGGCCCCCAAATCACTGAGCATCCCAGAAAGCCCAGTGTCCGGGTGCACGTACATCTCTCAAGTCCCATGCCCCTCCCACACTGTGCCCCCTGGTCAGGGTTCAGAGCAAAGGGCCCGAGTGATCAGCGGGGGCCAGGACCCCGACTGCGCGGACGCTGGGTGGCCTGGGTGGCGCCCTGGAGGGCCTGGGGCAGCCGTGAGCGGCAGGGGCTGAGTGGCTGAGGGTCTTGGCTCCTCCCCGGAGCCCGCCCCTCCTCACCACCTCTGCTGCCCCCAGAAAAGGGGGCACGTGGGCACCTCCTCCAGCAGCTGGGCGTTCCACAGGGCTCAGGGGAGAGGAGAGGGCCCTGGAGCTGGGAGGGGCAGGGGCAGCGCCTGTCACAGGAGGGGGAGGCAGGTGGGAACCAGGAAACAGTCCTGGCGGGGCACATGCCTACTGGTTGCTACTCAGGGGCCGACTCAAGGGTGTTACTTTGGGACTTTACTCACATCCCCAGATGGCCCTGTAGGAGGGGCGGGGCTGGCCAACTCCCCACCACACACCCCCTTGTTCCATTCTTCTCTCCCCTGCTAGTGAAGATGATGGCAGCCCTCTCCCTTCCACCTCCACCTCTGTCTCTGTCAAGGGTAGGATAAAAGAGAAGCTTTGCTAGAGTAGGAAAGATTTAGGTTAGGTTAGCAGGAAGGATTTGGACATGAAGGGCTCCTTGTCCAGGCCTCAGTTTGCTCATCTGCCAAATGGGGCTATCATGCCTCCATTGTGAGAACTGATAAGGTCAAGAACCTCAGAAGATTGCCTTAAGCACATTACCTGCGTCAAGATTTGCTGCTCCCAGCCAACCCGGCTTCCCTGGGGGGCAAGGGAGCTATCTAGTTACAGTGCCCGCCCCCACCTCGCTGTCCTTCCCAGCCAGAAGCCTGTCTGGCCGCCCTAGCTGCCCAGTGACCCAGAAGCCCCCAGTTCTCCCAGGCCCAGCCCACTGCCCACTGGGCGCCTCATCCCCATAACCAGCTTAGTGGCCCCACGGGGACGGGGAAGCAGTCAGACCTGACTCTCTTTCCTCTTTCGTTTCTGTGGACGCAGCCACCAGCCTGAGCAGCAGCGGCATGGGCAGCGCCAGCCCAGGCCTGAGCAGCGTGCCCCCCGGCCGCCTCCCGCTGCCCCCCGACACGGCATCGAGGACAGGCTTGGAGAAGGCAGCAGGGGCGGCGGGTCCCGAGAGACGGGACTGGAGCCCCAGCCCGCCCGCCACGCCTGAGCAGGGCCTGTCTGCCTTCTACCTCTCCTACTTTGACATGCTGTACCCCGAAGACAGCGGCTGGGCTGCCAAGGGCCCTGGGGCCAGCGCCCGGGAGCAGCGGCCTGAGGAGCCCGAGCAGTGCCCGGTCATCGACAGCCAAGCCCCCGGGGGCAGCCTGGACTTGGTGCCAGGTGGGCTGACCCTGGAGGAACACTCGCTGGAGCAGGTGCAGTCCATGGTGGTAGGTGAAGTGCTCAAGGACATCGAGACAGCCTGCAAACTGCTCAACATCACCGCAGGTGAGCCCCTGTCCCCATGCCACCTCCATAAGGGGGTCACAGACAGGGCCGATGTCGCTGGCATGGGTTGAGGCACTGCTGGACTCTGGCCACCTCTGCCCAGCCCCGGGATGCTGGCACTTCCACACACACAGCCCATAACACAGTAGCTGTGAGCCTGGGCTGGGAAGGTTTTGACCCATCTCTGTGTCCCAACCATGCCAGCCTACTGTCCCCACTTAGTTGGTGTCAGGTGACATGAATGCAAGCTCTACATCACCCTGCCCACCACCTCCCCTCGGACTCCTCTCCACTCTCCCCTCACTCACTCTGCTCCAGACACACCAGCCTCCGCCGTTCCCACAACACTCACCACAGGACCTTTGCACTGCCACTCCTTCAGCCTAAAAGGCTCTTCGCCCAAATATCTGTTTGTCTCATCTCCCTCGGGTCTCAACTCCAGCGGCACCATCTGGATGAGGCCTTCCCTGACCCCACGCTGACATTGCTGCCTGTCCCCTACCTCCTGCCCCCTCGACTGCTTCCCCACAGCACTTCCTGGCGTCTGCCACGCTGCACACCTGACTTACTTACCTTGTTTACTATCTGCCTCCCCCACCAGAGAGCACACTCCACAGGGCAAGGATTTCGTTCTGTTCTGCCCGTCCCTACCCCCCTGTTCTTTGCAGAGCACTCTGAACATAACATGCTCAAAACACCGTGGTTGGATGAATCCAACCAGAAGCACTTCTTGAGATGCCAGGCCCTGTTCTAGGACTTGGAGACTGAGTGGCGACCACAACACAAAAGTCCCCATGTTCATGGAGCCGACATTCCAGGGAGGGAGACAGATCATAAATAAATATCTGTGTCACTGTCTGGTGGTGAGGAGGGGACATGCTGGGGCCAGGCACGTGGTGTCTGCCAGGCCTGGGGTGGATCTGGAGCTGCTGCTCCAGGCTGAGGGGCTGTGGGTCTCCGGTCTCCTGTCCGCCATAGTCTCTCCGGCTTCAGGCAGGCCTGGCCCCTTTCCCACAGGCTTCGGCGGTCTGCCCAGCTTCCGCTGGGAGGAGGGGTCTTCACGCATCCCTCAGGCCCAGCCCCCGCCCCCACGTCCCCCGTTGGCGTCCCCACTGGAGGCAGCTCCCGCCAATGCCTCAGTCCTCCAGTTCCCAGTGTCCACGCCGGCCCTGCCCTGGAGGTTCTCCACGGGCCTCTTTTCCCACCCTGGCAGGGACGGGTGTGCCCTCTGAACAATGGGACAGAAACAAATTGCTTTGACCTCGAGGAGAAAATGAGTTTGTTAAACGAGGGCAGCCCATCCCGCGGGTCACCCAGCTGGGGCACTGGCTTGGACCACGCTGTTCACGTAGAGGCCCCATTGTGACCGTCCCCACCAACCTGGCCCTGCCCGTGTGCCTGCCAGGCTCGCTGCAGAGCAGCGCCCTCCCTTGGCCTCTGCGGCCGTAGTTGCCCGTAACCCCCTGGCCCCGCCATTTGCGTGTTCCCCACCTGTGCACGGGGCTGCTGCTCTGCACCCGGCCCTTTGTCAGGTGTGGAACAAGCAGACGGAGTGCTCTGTGCCTCAGTTTCCTCATCTGTAATATAAGACGGTGGGGGGAGTGTTGGGGCTGTAAGAATAATTCCTGGTTGGGTTTTCCTCTGCTTCCCTGAGGGGTCTGGGAGGACAAGAGGGATCTGGGGGAGAAGCTCAGGTGCTTCTGGGTTAGTATCACCACTCCAGGGCTCCCCAGAAAGGTCCTTTGGAGGGGCTGCAGGGGCCTGGGAGGCCCCAAGTCCTGGGGGAGGGGGTGCAAGTACACCAGGCTACCCTGCCCTGAGCCAAGTTTGTTTCTAGGGTCCTGGCTCCTCCCGTTCATCCCCCTCTCTTCTTGGGTACCCATCTCCACAAGTGCCCCCAAGGCCCTGCCTGGGCCTGGCCTGTCCGTGCTCCTAGGAGCGAATGGTCCCAGGCCACAAGGCACCGTGGCTGCCCCCACAGCAGGGAAGGCCACGTGCGGGCAGTGCCCTCAAGCAGCCCCTGAGCTGACGGGGTGTCCCTTGCTTAGACCCTGTGGACTGGAGCCCGGGCAACGTGCAGAAGTGGCTCCTGTGGACAGAGCACCAGTACCGGCTGCCCCCCGTGGGCAAGGCCTTCCAGGAGCTGGGGGGCAAGGAGCTGTGCGCCATGTCGGAAGAGCAGTTCCGCCAGCGCTCGCCCCTGGGCGGGGACGTGCTGCACGCCCACCTGGACATCTGGAAGTCAGGTAGGACGTGGCATGGGGGAGCGGCCCCTCGGGGCTCCAAGCCAGGCATACTAAGGGGGACGGCCAGGCCAGGGTGCCAGCAGGGGAGTTGCCCTCCACCGGGGAGACAGCTCCTCGGCCCCGGCCCGGCTCTGCTCTGAATCTCAGCCCCACTGCAGCCGCCTCCTGGATCCTGGTGAGCTCCCAACCCCACCTGCTCCCAGCCGGTCAAGGCCACAGAACCTAGGACAGAGCACACGGGCAGCTAAAAGGTAGAAGTCAGACAGCCAGGGCACCAGACGTCAGAGCTGAGGGCAACCAAAGACTGGGAAGCCCTTTTTTTCCCTTTTAAAATTTCATTTGTTTTGCTTTCTTTTTCATTAAAGAAGTAACGAGGCATAAATGTGCATGTTAAAAAAAAGACCGTAGTGAGGCCGGGTGAGGTGGCTCACGCCTGTAATCCTAGCACTCTGGGAGGCCGAGGCGGGAGGATCAGTTGAGGTCAGGAGTTCGAGACCAGCCTGAGCAAGAGCAAGACGCTGTCTCTACAAAAAATAGAAAAATTAGCTGGGTATGGTGGTGCATGCCTATAGGCCCAGCTCCTCTGGAGGCTGAGGCAGGAGGATCGCTTGAGCCCAGGAGTGTCAGGTTGCAGTGAGCAATGATGACGCCACTGCACTCTAGCCAGGAGGACAGATTGAGACTCTGCCTTAAAACAAAACAAAACAAAAAACAAACCAGAGTGAAAAATAGTATACTACGAACAGTTTCTCCACCCCCTCCTGACCCCAGCTTCCAATCCTCCTTGCAGGCCACAGCTGTGACCAGTTTCTTGGGTACCTCTCCAGGGAAAGTCTGTGCATGTTCAAGCAAATATATGTGTGTGTGGTTTTTACTCCTTTTTAAAAAAAACATAAATAGTACCAGCGTATCTCGCTGCTCCGCACTCAGCAGTGTATCTCGGCTCTCGCTCCCTCCCCATCCGCCTGTATACAGTGGCCTACTGGGCGCCACCATGTGCCCTGCGCACAGCGGGCACTTTGGCGAGCTAGTCAAGGCCCCTGCCCCTAGGGGCTGAAATGCACAGGGGATGGGACCCACTCCTATGACCCCGGCAGGGACCAGTGCCCTGCCCCAGCCCAGGCCCCTTGCCAGGGGATGGTCGGTGCCAGACTGAGGGGAGGCCAGTATCGACATGGGCAGAAGCTGGCTGGTGTGGGGGTGGGAGAGCCAGGGGAGACAGTGGGGGAAGAGCTGGAAGGAGGGCTGGAGGGCAGGGAGCCTGTTTATGTGATGCCAGGCACTGAGCGAGGTGCAGTGCAGACTTCACCACCTTGAACTCCAAAAGGCCTGTGAGGGGTGTCCCACCCCATTTTACAGGTGAGGACGGGGAGGCACAGAGAGCCTCGATGTCTGGTGTCCTCCCCAACACAGAGGATGCATGCAGGGCCTCCGAGGCCCCTTCCTGCTCTGACACCCTGAATTTTCTTCCAGGAAGCAGCTGCTTGTAAACAGCTTGCCTTCCCAGCTTGGCAGGAGGCAGGGGGCCACAGGGGAACCCCCAGCTGCAGAGGGGCCCCTGCGGCCCCATGATCCCACCCAAATGCCCTCCCTCCTGCACTCTTGGGCCTCTCCTGGGTCCCCAACCTCCTCTCCTTGCCCCGCAGCGGCCTGGATGAAAGAGCGGACCTCGCCCGGGGCGATTCACTACTGTGGTGAGCGGGGAAGGGGCGCCTGGGGGGCGGGGAGCTGCCGTGAAGGAGCGGGGCGCCAAGGCTCCCCACTCACCGCCCCTCCCTGGCCGCCAGCCTCCACCAGCGAGGAGAGCTGGACCGACAGCGAGGCGGACTCGTCCTGCTCCGGGCAGCCCATCCACCTGTGGCAGTTCCTCAGGGAGCTGCTGCTCAAGCCCCACAGCTACGGCCGCTTCATCCGGTGGCTCAACAAGGAGAAGGGTGAGCAGGCTCCCCGAGGGCGCGCGGGGAGGGTGGGGGCAGGCGGAGAGGTGAGGCTGCCCCCGACCTTGGCCCTGAAGGCCAAACACGCCACTCTCATGGGACTGCCCCGGTCTGTGTGCAATTCATGTCTGCGCCTGTCTCCCGGCCAGACTCTGTCATGTCGGGGACCCTCAGTGCCACACAGTGCCTGGAACATAGTAGGGGTTTAAAGCTACTTGCTGAGAGTGGGACACAGTCTTTGTCCTCAAAACATCATAGCTTCGCTGGAAGGACTAATGATGTCCAACTAGAAATACAATGCGAGCTGCACATGTAATGTTAAAGTTTCTAGTAGCCACAGTAAGGCCGGGCGCGGTGGCTCACACCTGTAATCCTAGCACTCTGGGAGGCCCAGGCCGGAGGATCGCTCAAGGTCAGGAGTTCAAAACCAGCCTGAGCAAGGGCGAGACCCCGTCTCTACTAAAAATAGAAATTAGCTGGCCAACTAAAAATATATAGAAAAAATTAGCCGGGCATGGTGGCACATGCCTGTAGTACCAGCTACTTGGGAGGCTGAGGCAGGAGGATCGCTTGAGCCCAGGAGTTTGAGGTTGCTGTGAGCTAGGCTGACGTCACGGCACTCTAGCCCAGGCAACAGAGTGAGACTCTGTCTCAAAAAAATAAATAAATAAAAAATTAAAAAAAAAAAGTTTCTAGTAGCCAGAGTAAAACATTTTTAAAAATAGGTGAATTAAATTTTAATTATACATTTATCTAATCCAATATTATAAATTATTATCTCAACATATAATTAATATGAAAAATTATTAATTTTGATAATTATAATTAATTATAAATTATTTTACTAAGTCTTAGAAATCTAGTGTGTAATTTATACTTCTAACACATCTCAATTTAGGCTAAGCCACATTTCTTCAAGTGTTCAAGAGTCACATGTAGGTGGTGGCTACTGTATTGGACAGTGCAGGACTTGGGGGGGGTGTGTGTGTATGTGTGTGTGTTGGAAAAGGCTAAGAGCCAAGAAACCTGGGTCCTTCCTGTCATAGTAGCTGTGGGTACCTGGACCTCAGTCTTCTTATCTGTAAAATGAGCTAGATTCATTCACCCAGCAAAGCTTCATTGAACACCAACTCTGATTCCACACTCACTCAGCTGACTTTATGGAGAGTTGTAGTGTCCTGAAGATTTGGGGAGGGCTCGGCAACACTCCAGCCTCGAGGGGCCTGCAGCGTGTAGGAGAAGTGCAGTGAAATGAGCTGGTGTGTGCTTCGTTTCAGGGCGCTGATGGGGCTGTGGGGCAGGAAGGAGGGGTTTAGCCGTGTCTGGTCCAGAAGGACCCCATGGAGGAGGGGGCGTTAGACGGGGGCAGTGGAAGAGATGTTTCCCGCACAAGGTGCGGTGGCCTCAGTGTGCGTTTGGGACTGAGAGTGAGCCAGTCTTTGGGGGCAGTCCCATGATGGAATTCCAGGACGGGGGCGGCGGGGGCGTGGTCTGGAAAGCTTCCTGGAAGGGGCGTGCGGCCTGGGCCTGGGCAGGAGGGTGTAGAATGAGCACCGGAGTATTAATAATGTAATCCCTTGTCCCAGGGGCACTTCCTCAGGTTCCTCTCTAAACATTTTCTGTAACAACTCAACAACCCATAGTGGTCACGACAACCCCTCTCACAGACAGAAAAAGGAGCCTCAGACAGGCTCCAAAGGGAGCAAATGGCAGAGCCAGGACTCAAGCCCAGTTGGCCTGGCTCCAAATCCAGTCTCCTTCCACCACCTCGTATTTATGAATCATGCCAGAAAGGGCTGCGTGGGCTGAAATGTCTGAGAATGGCAAAGAGGTCGTTTCGGGCTTGGAGCCGCAAGGACACAGGTGGTGGCTGTGAGGGCTGATCTTGCCAAATGAGCTGCCGTGGGCACTGCTGGGAACTGCGCAGGGCTTTGGATTAGGACACGCAAACCCCACAGTAGGAACCAAGGCTGGCAAGGGCCAGGCCCGCAGGGCCCCAAAGAACCCCCTAGGTACACAGGCTCCCCCTGCAGCAGACGTTCGTGACTCCAGAGTATTCTCTACCACTTATCAGGGCGTGTGGCACTCGCTTTGCACATGTTTCTTTAGCCCTCACCACAGCCGTGGGAGCAGGGCCACTGCCCGGCCCTGCCTGAGCAGAGGGCGGTCTCGGCACTGGCTGCCTTGGATCCAGGAGACTGGCCTGGTGTTCTGGGTCTTTCTCCTTCCTGCCGCCCCACTTGCGCCACTGGCTCTCTCCGGGCCCTCCTGCTCCCCCAGGCATCTTCAAAATTGAGGACTCCGCCCAGGTGGCCCGGCTGTGGGGCATCCGCAAGAACCGTCCTGCCATGAATTACGACAAGCTGAGCCGCTCCATCCGCCAGTATTACAAGAAGGGCATCATCCGGAAGCCGGACATCTCTCAGCGCCTGGTCTACCAGTTCGTGCACCCCATCTGAGGCTGCGGCCGGGCCCAGGCCTCCCGCCGGCCTGCCCCTGCCTTGGCTGGAGCCCGAGCTGGGGCAGAGAGGCTAGTCAGCTGGCATTCCGGAGTCCAGGGTCAGGGAGGGGGCAGCCACCGCCCTCAGGGGTATAAGTGGGCTCTGTGGGGCCCGGGGACCCCAGAGTGGGGTGCTTCCTCCTCAGGCCTGAATGCTCACATGCCCAGTCTTCTGGAGGGTGGAGGGAGGCAGGGTGGCTCCAGGTGTTCACCTCTCTCTAGGGAAGGACAAGCTTCTGACAGCCTGTGGCCAGGAATTGCCAGAGCAGAGCCTACAGAATGGCAGTGACTTGGCCAAGGCCACTTGCAGTCCAGGGCTCTCTCTGCTACCACCCTCAAGTCCCATTGTGCACCACGCCTGGCATGGTGCTAGGAGATGTCTGCACTCCTGAGTTGGGGACCCAGGGGTGCCCCCAGGAATGGATAATAAACATATTAGAGAACTGACTCATCCCCAGTGTTTGTGCAGTGAATGGTACAGCCCACAGGCCATTAATGGTCAAGAGGGGTTGTGGTCACAGGAGCCTGGGGTGGTGAAGGGAGGCTTCCTGGAGGAGGTGGCATTGAGCTGACCCTAAAAGGAAAGAGATAATTGATGGGTAGAAGCAAGTGGGAGAGAGGCAGTGAGTCCTCAAAGCCCAGGAGGAGCTAGAACAGCCACCTCATCTTCCCCACCCTGGTTTGGGCTGAGAGGAGGGAGGCAGGGCTGGGACTGAGGAGGGCCCACACATGGGACTGGAGAGGGGAAGGTGTCCTCCGCATACTCTTGCTCTGCTGTGGAGCAGGGCTTTGCGCCTGGGGGCAGAGCACTGGTCTCTGCTCAGCCAGCCAAAGGAGCTGGGCTACACCGAGGGGCGTGGGAGGGGTGGGCGCTTCGGTCCTCCATGAGACCCTGGCTTTGCAGCAACAGGGTGGGAGAGAGCTTAGCTCGTTTGCAGTTTTTCCTGAAGACCTCAGAGACGCGGGGAGCCCGGTGCGAGGGGTGTGACAGGGAGAGGGTGTGCGGCAGCGTCTGTGCGTGTGCTGGGGGACACCGGACTGCCGCCCACGCTCCCCGCAAAGCGGCACGCTCAGCTTCCTCACACTCCCCTCACGAGTGTCCTGTGGGGCCTACAGTGTGGTAGGTACTTCCACTGCTTTTTTGTCACTGACCTTCCCAACAAAACTATGAAGTAGGGGTTACTCCCCCATTTTGCAGATGATGAAACTGAGGTTCAGGGTGGTTAAGTGACTTGCTCATGGTCACACAGCTGATTAACAGCAGAACCAGGAACTGAGCCCACACCTGTCTCTCCCCAGGGACAGGGCCCTCTGCCCCGCCATGCCTGCCGCTTCCTGATCGGTCAGCACCCTTCGCACTCTGTAACCCTCACCCTCTGAGGCCTGGCTTCCAGCCAGCGCCACCCACACCGCTAAGGGTTAAATGCCGTCTGCACTGCTGCCTCTGCCCCCAGCAATTTTATTGTCTTCAGAAGAAAGTTTGCTCCTGGCAGTGAGCAAACAGCACCTTGGCATCTGTCGGCTGGGACTGGACTGGAGGAGGAGAGGGCCCTGCCGCAGGCCGCAGGCCGGTGCCTCGCTGGGCCCTGCTGTCTCCCACCCTGGGAGGGGACAGACTCGGACCCTGGCCAGAACAGGCTCTGCTCTGCTGAACTGGTTTTGTCTCCAGCCAGCCGGGATGCTTGTACATCCCCAGCTGGGCCCAGGCTGGAAAGGCCTCAGATCTCAGGCAGGGGCTGGGGTGGAGGCTGGGCAGGGACTGGGCGCCAGGAGTGCGAAGCTGGGCAGCTCCCTCCCGCAAACCCTTGGCAGCCACCCACCTACCCACCCGGTGACACCTTGTGAGTTGGCAGCAGCAATCTGTGGATGCCTTTCACTCTTCCACACACCTCCCTATCAGAACCCCACCTGGCCCAGGTGTTCTCCAGCTCCTCTCCACGGGAACCCACCCCCAGGGCTCCCCATAACTAAATGCAACCGCCTGAGCACTCAAGACAACTCAGCCTTCCGCCTGTATTTGCACATTCCTCCATCCGCAGAAACCAGGGCTTCAGACAGATCTGGGGCAGTAGGGGAGATGGGGTGACAAATAGCTTTAGTCCCCAGCTTGACCTCGCCCCCACCCCCACCCCCGCCCCCGCCCCCGCCCTGAGCATGCCCTGGGGCTGGAGGAAATTCGCCTGGAGTAATGGTTTGTGTCAGGGCCCTGCCAGGGCCAGAGGGGCCTCAGAGAAACCTCTCACCAGCCTGGGGGAAGCTGAGGCCCCCAAGCTGAGAGTGGAGCGGGGACACCATGAACGGAGGGCAGAGCTGGGACTGAACCCGCCCTGCCCAGAGGAGATGTGCTGGGCCGGCCTGGCAGAGCAGCCGAGGCCCAGAGCCCGTCCTGCCCACGCCCCTGAGAACTTCTCCCTCCTGGGGGCGCCACGCAGACGCCTTCAGACGCAGGGTACAGGAAAGCTGCCGTCACAGCACGGGGAGCCTGGCACTGTGGACAACCAGGTACCACAGCCTCAGCAGTCACCTGTGGCCTTAGCAGTCACTGTTTTAAAACTCAAAACCTATTTGGGGGCCACATTCACCCTTGAACCATGAGCTTGGGACCCCGAATGCCCCAGCTCTCCTGATCAGGGTTTGTCACTGTGCACCCAGAACCTGAGGCCAGAGCCCCAGGAGCCTCCAGTGTAACCCTCCCCAGGACAGACAGGACCAGGATGCCCACCAGGTGAAGGGACCGGCCCACAGGTGCCCCGCCTGTGAGTGACCGGCCAGGATAGCACCGAGTTTTGCTCGGGCACCAACTGCCTCCCCACAGACACCCCGACCGCGGATGGTTCTCAGAAGGCTAGGAGACCCCCAGGACTAAGACACACAAGACTCCAGATGACAACGCCCAGCCAGGTTGACACAGTTTTGGGTTTTATCCACAGTCATACAATCACAACTTATATATATATATTTGTATTTATACACCCTTAAATTACACAATCATGTACAAAACAGGTGCATTGCTGAGACCACAGCACTTTTCGGAGTTTCACAAGTGTCAGAACTAATGGAGTCAGGAAGCCTAGGGTGGCGGGTGGGGGGTGGTCCTGGCTCCTTGCAGAACCAGGCCACAGAATGGTGGTTAACTGGGGACAAACACGTTATCGCCGAGCCCCACCGGGCGGGCCCGTGCAGCATCGAGGGTGCGGGCGGGGCTACAGGAGGCGGCTGTGGGCACGGCGAGGGGCGCGGCCCCCACGCTCGGTGTTGAATGTCCTGACACCAGCACTGACGGGTGGGGTGGGCTAGGCTCCTGGGGCTCAGGGACCTCCAGGTGGGAGACCCTCCTGCTCTGGGGTCCTGAGGAGGCTGGGGACCGAACGAGAGTGGTCCTAAATGGCCATGGAGGTGATTGCTCAGAAGGGAGGGGGTCCAAGTCCCTGCCCTGGCGTGGGCAGCTAGAGGGCTAAGACAGACAGGCCTGGGGGCCAGCCAGGGCCGCAGCCCCTCCCTGGAGCTGAGAAGCCTCCGGCACAGAGAGGGGAGCCCAGACCCCAAGGTGCAGATGTGCCGCCGGTGAGGGGCAGCGGTCCCAACCCCAACTCCTGCCTGGGGAAAGGTAGGAGAGGCTTTCGTTCTGGAGCTGGGAGGACGGCAGGCTCCCGAAATCTTGCTTCCGGCTCTGCGGAGCCCAGCCAGGACACATCTCCAGCTGCAGCCAAGGCCCAGAGACCAGGCAGTGATAAGGACAGGGCTGCTGGTGGCAGGCGGTGAGGATTGCCTGTCCCTGGGCTGCCATCACCCCCGGCCCCGAGGGAGGCCTGCCCCAGTTTGGGCCCGTGCCAGCGTCTGTCAGGATCTTCCGTGCCCACATGAAGGCCAGAGCCTTGAGGCCTTCTACTCTCCAACAGTGGGCTGCTGGGAGCAGCAGCAGCAGAGAGTGAAGGGCTGAGGGCCGACGGAGGTCTGGGCTAGCACGCTCTCTGTGCCTGGAGGCCCAGGGGGCTGGGGGTACAGGAGGGAGGAGATGTCTGCTGTCCAGAGGCCTAGCAGTGACATCCTCTGTAACAAGTCTCACTGGGACTGTAGGGCTTTTCAGCTCCTCGCCCCAGAGATCCCCAAGAGAAATATCTCCCAGCTACTCCCCCACCTCTTGGGATCTTGTCCAGCGCTGGTCTGCTTCCCGAGCCCCCGCCCAACCCTGTGGCAGAGGCTGGCACCTAGCACTCCACACTACTGCTGTCACCAACCAGACGGGCCCTTCGCCCCACCCACTCCCAAAGTCCTTTAATTGTGACCCAGGCTTGGAGAGATAGAGGGGCTGCCAGCAGGGGAATGTTGTTCTGGGGGCTGGGGGACAAGGGAGAAAGACATGGTGACTATCCTGCTCCAGAGGGCCCAGGCTCCCCCTTCCTGCCAAACTCAGCTACAGGCTTTCCTCTGACGGTCCCAGGATGGAAGCTCCCACGGCCCCTGCACCGTCTCCCAGGCAGGCCAGGGAAGGGGAGGGGTGGTTGGGCTGCGAGCCTTGCAGGCACAAGCCTTGGTCTCATGGAGGCTCGTGCTGAGCCCAGTGACCCTACGGTTTTGGATGGACAGGGAGGGAAGAAAGGTGGGGGGCAAGATGCCCTCCTCCCCAGGAAACGGGAGGAGGCTGCTACTGTTGCTGGCTATGCTGTGGGTTTTGGGGTCCCCACCCCTGCCAGAGGACTTGTGAGGGGGCAGGGTCTCTGCAAGTTACTGAGGGGCATGGCTCTGAGGAAGAGCCCATGCCCAGAGTGCTGACTGGTGGAAAGGAGGCCCACACAGGCCTTGGTCCCTCGCATGGGCCTGGAGCTGGGAGGGCTGGCACAGACACCTCCTGTATCCCAGGGACACCATCACTTCCTCCAGCTCAGCCCTCTGTATGTCTGGGGAGTCTAGGGACGCCTGGGAACCTCTATGGTGGAGAAGGGTGACCAGGATGGGGCTAGGACTAGAGGGGCACTCCCTAGGGCAGAGTGGAAGACTGAAGATTGGGGGGCCTCCCTTCTCGGGGTCTGGAGGGGAGGCCTTGAGAGTAGGGTGGTGGTGGAAGGGGGAACAGGGTGCGGGGGAAGAAGAGGTTAGGAAACCAGGCCCAGGGAGCAGGGGCAGGCGCCGGCAGCCTGGAGGGAGTGGGACTGCGGTAAGGCAGGGTAGAGGGTCCAGGAGACATCCCTCAAGGCTCAGGGGACTCTTTGGTGGAACCTGAAGAGCAGATGTTGTGATGTTGGGCTATGTCCTAAGACCCTCACCTGCCCTGGGGCCATCATCGCAAGCCCTACCACCCTGGCCTCCGGGTGGCCCTGCAAATGCTCTGTCTCTGTATTTTTTGTTTTGTTCTGTTTTGACTTTTAAAAAAATAAAAGCTTGATCGGAAAATATGTCTGGAACTCTATGGTGAGGGAAAGGAGACGAGAGTGGGAAGGGGGAGGCCGTGGGCAAGGAGTGGGGGTGTGGGGGAGCCAGAAAGCTAGATGGCCTCCACGTAGTTGGCGGGGTAGAGGCCCAGCTGCCCGCTGTCCAGCCGCCCGCGGCACCAGCCCTGCTCATCCTCCTCGCCCAGCTTGGTGAGCTCGTCTCCTGGAAGGGGGACACAGGGCAGGGATCAGAGAGGGCCACCCCTCCCTCAGCACACTCCCCGCTAGGCCAGCCCTCCAGCGCCTCCTCCCCATTGGCGCCCTAATGCTCCCACGCCATTAGCACCTGGTCTGAGATACTGGCCAGGGCCCCACCCTCAGAGACCAGCCCCAGTCCCACCCCAACATGCACGTGCGCCCCTGCACCGGGGTCCTGGCCTGCTGACTCACCTCATCAGGCCGGTCCCGCTCCCAAGTCAAGGCCCCGCCCCCACCCTGTGCTCAGGTCCTGACCCCGCCCATGCCAGGCCACGCCCCACCCACTACCCGCAAATCCCGGCGGGCTCTGTCCTCCGCCCCGCCCCCACACCCAATCCCGGCCGAGCCCCTCGCCGGCGCCCCCGCGTGGCCGCGCCGCCGCCTCACCGGCCTTGAAGCTGAGCTCGTCCTGCTCCTGGCCGTCGTAGTCGTAGAGCGCCCGCACGCGCACTCCTTTGGCGTCGTCCTCGAAGGGGTTGGCACCCCCATTGGCCTCACCGCCCCCGAAGGGGTTCCCGCTCTCGTCGTCGGACCACTCTGTGGCGTAGGGCTGGCCCCTGTCGTAGCTGCTCACACTGAGAAGCAGAGGGAGGACCCAGCTTGAGATCCCTCCCTGCCTTCCCCGCCTGTCCCCAGGGCTAACCCCTCCTAACCTGGGCTCTGACCCCAAATTCTACCAAGGCTGGAGCAGGGATTGGCCACACAGGAGAGGGTCTTGAGACCGTGACCCTCAAGACAGCTCGTTAAACACATGTGAGGCAGGGCCATTCGCATTATTATTCAGCTTTTGAAGGAGAGGGCACAGAAGGGGACCCCAGAGAACACCTGAGCCTTGATCTGAGAGGGGAAAGTACCACCTAATGGTTAAGAGCGAGGATCCTGGAGTCAGACCTCCTGGGCATCATTCCTGACGGGAGGTTTACTGACTATGTGACCTTGGGCAAGTCACTTAACCTCTCTGGGTTTCAGTTTCTCCATCTGTAAAATGGGAATATTTGCACACTAGCCTAGAGTAAGGAGAGGCTTAAATACATGGAAAATGCTTAAAACAGGGCCATACACAGTGGGTGCTCTAGAAGGATCAGCTACCACTGTCTTTTAGAGGAGACATGGTTGCTGTGATCTGGACCATTTCTTGTCTCCGGAGGCAAAACTCAGCTGCCCCAGTGTGTGGACTCCTTTTGGCCCCAGGAAGCTCCATGGAGGCACTCACCTGCCACGGTCCCCAGCCTGGGATGTGGACTCCACCACCCCAGTGGCATTGGTCAGCGTCACTCCCTCTGCCTTCTTGGGCTGCTTCTCCTTCTTGGCGGTGGTGTGAGGGAGGTCTGGGTTCCACTCCTGGTGGGGGCAGGGGAGCAGTCAAGCTTGGGGGCTGTACCCTGAGGACCCTTCCAGTCTTTCAGGCTCCCCTTCTGCAGCTCCACAAATCCTCACCTCAAACTGAGGCCAGTTCATGGGCATGCCAGGGCCACTGGTGCTGCGGAACCATCTGAGGTCCTCCTGCGCGTCAGCCCCCCGGATGGCCTGCTCCAGCTCACGGTACACATGTGTGTAGCTGTGCGGGAGATGGGGGAGGTGGAGGACAGATTCACCACGACCCCTCTTCATGCTCAGCGAGGGCCCAGAGCCCAGGCAAGGGACCAGAATGCTGGCCATGCCCTCCAGGCGCGAACCAGGCGGGCTTTGCAGGGGGCGGCTGCAGGCATGCCCAGTGAGCTCACTTCTCCTTCCCCACCTTAGCCACTCACCCGTCCATCCAGGCACGTTTCTCGAGTCCCTAGTGTGCGTCAGCTTGCGTCAGGTGGGCCCTGTGTTTGGGGCCTCTTCCCTCTTGGCCTCTGCAGCTCTGCCCTCCCCTTCCTGGCACTGTGAGGTAGGGCCTGGGACGCCCTGCCCCCGTTACACCTTCTGCTGGCTGTGCCTGTGCCCTCCATGCCCGGGTACCTGCTATTCTCGGCTAAGTTGAGGTGACGTTTGATGTCCAGCAGCACCTCCTTGAGGAAGACCAGCCGCTTTTCCTCAAACTGCTGGCACTGTTCAAACACCTGCTCCATGCCCTCCATGTACTGGGGTGTGGTCTTGCCCACATCTTCCAGCACCTTCTCGTACTTCTCCTGTGTCTGTGGGCACCAGGGTGGAGGGTGGGTGGGACCTAGCCAGGCCTGCAGCTCCCAGCCGCCACCCCTCCAGGGGCTCTCAGGCCCTCCCTGCCCCCGCCAGCCCTGGCCCGGCCGCACCTTCTGCACATCCTGCTTGCACTTGTCCACTTTGTCCTGCAGCTTCCTTTGCTGCTCAGCTGTGACCGACTGCTCCGACTTGCTGTTCATCTCCCGTGTCATGGCCAGCTTCTCTTCCTTGCAGGCCAGATGGTAGGCCTTCTTGGCTGCTTCCAGCTGTGGGGAGGGGCATGAGGGGGCAGGGATCCCACTAGTGAGCAGGAACAAACCTGGTCGCCTCAACTCCTCCCCCGCCCACTCCCCGGGAGCTGTGAGTGCCCGTCCTTAGGAGGCAGTAGGGCGCAGAGCCTGGCTCCAGGTATTTGGGAGCAGGGCTCCTCCATCTGTGCGGTGTCCCTGCGTGGCACTGCCTGCTCCCCTGCAGATATGCTCCTGTCAGGCCGTGCAGTGCCTCCCTGTCTGTGGATCCAGAGGGCAATGTGCCTTCCTGCCCCTGCCGGTATCTTTCCTGGGGACAGTGCCTCTTTTTGCCCATGGGTCTCTTTACCCATTGGGCATTGTCTGCCCATGTGTGGCTATTTCTTCCTGGAAAGCAGTGCTGCTCCCTGGAGGGCAGTGCCCTGCCCCCGCGATCCGTAGACACCCTCCCTGCGATCGGCACCCGCTGATCGGACTGGCCCTCTGAGCTGGCCGCCGCCCCGCCCCGTGTGTGGCCGCGCCCACTGAGCACCTCCTTCATCTTCTTGGCCCAGGGCTTCTGGGCCTTGCGGAAGCCATCTTCTGCCTCCTTGGTCTCCTTGAAGCCGCCCATGATCTGCTTGTGATAGGCGTCCTTCTGCCAGTTCTTGACCTTCTCCAGGTCCTCGTTCATCAGGCTGTTCTTCACCTCCTGGTGCAGTTCGCTTACCTTGTCCGCCTCGGTCATCATGGCACCCCAGGCCCGCTCCAGGCTGCCGTACTGTGGGCCTGAGAGAACGGCAGTGGTCACAGGGAGCCTCAGCAGCCCCTGCCCAGAGGCTCCCCTCCCTGAGACTTTCCTCTTCCTTCCCAGGCAACGGAAACGCCCTCCTCTGCTCTCCCTTTCTATCCCTTTTCTAGCGGCCAACTCCAGGAAGCCTTCTCTGGCCACCATACCCTCGCACACGGGGCTCTGCAGCCTCCCTGGGCTCTGCCTGCAGCTCCTGTCCCGCACCTCCTCCTTGCCTCCCTGTCAGCGTGTGAGCCCCCGGGAGCAGTCTGGACCCTGAGAGCTCTCACCAGCCCAGCACAGAGCCAGGCACACAGTAGGCGCCCCAGGAATGCTAGCGGAATGCAAAGCTGAAGAACCAGCTGGCGACGGGTGCCAGGAGGCTGCTGCGGACCGGCCATTCCACGTTCATTTCCTGTCTGTGTGCTGGCACCAACTTCATGCCAGGCAGTGTGCTGGGGGTGCAGGCCCGGCCCCTGCCCTCCTAGGGTTTAGAGTTTAGCGTAAGAAAACACTCACAGATATATGTAAATCCCACCTTGAAACTGTTCTAGATGAAAGGAATCTAGAGACACGACAGCTAGACGCCTTATGTGCCTCTGGACTGGATCTGGACTGGCGCAATTTGCTATAGTAAAATTTGCATATGGGTTGTATTAAATGTCCCGATTTTGATAGCTGAACTATAGTTACATAAGCAAATGTTCTCATTCGTAGGCAATACATGAAGAATTTAGAGATGAAGAAGGCTGATGGCTCCAATTTCCTCTCAACTGGTTCAGAAAAAAGCATGCGGACCAGTGGGGAGGCAGTGAGAAAACAAACAGGGCACTGGCGACTCTGGGGGAAAGGTTTGTGGAAGCTGTCTCTACTACTGGTGCAACCTCCTCAAAGCTGAAATTATCCAAAATAAGAAAAATTGTTTGTTTTGCTTTTTGTTTTTTTAATCTAACCTGAAGTTGTACAAAATAGAGCTGAAGAAGGAGGTCTGGTTTGGTCTGGAAAAGGCCTTGGGGCTAGTAGATGCAGGGCGCATAGGCGTGCCTGGGGCTTCCAGGACCCTGACTATGGGGGGCCCTGCTTAGGACCTGGAGGTGTGCACAGGGTGGGCTGGGGGTGCACCTTTCTCGATGAGCTGGCGCCAGCGCTTGGCCCAGTCGGTGAGCTGCTGTGCATAGGCCTTCTCGATCTTGGCGCGCTCCTGCACGCAGCTCATCAGATCGTTGCACAGACGGTGGCCATCATCGATGCGCTTCACCGTCCGCTTGTAGTTCCCCACCTGGCGGCCAAGCAGCGAGCACAACTCCCAAGAGCTCCCAGCTTCCCCGCCCCCGCGCCCCATCCCCCATCGCCGCCTCCGCCGCCCAGGGGGGCTCCCCACCCTCCAGCTCTCTGAGGCCCCAGCACCCCGCATCAGACCCCATCTGCATGCACCCTCATCCTACTTTAAACATCACTACATCACTACTTCACTGCCACAAACGCAGAAGGATGTTTATAAGTTGCACTTGGGCTAGAATGAATTATTCATTTTGTTCTTGTGAGCTAAATCCATTATATTTATATAGTCATGTAAGCGTTGAGTTGAGCTGCAGCTTTTTGACATAATATTATGTTTTGTAGACATCTCATTAAACACTTATTAATTTAGGTTTGGCAGTTTTCATTTTGGGTTTCGGGAGCCAATAGCAGTTTCCCCCCCCCAAGTCTCAGATATTTCCAGAGGCTCCCAGAATGCTGACTTCTAGTCTTGCCTCCACCCCATGTCACGGTGGGGCTCCGGGAGCTCATCCGACCCTCTGTCCAGTGCTCCACCCCTGCCCACCTCACAGGGTGGGGGCGGGAGCAGCTCTGAAAGGCCGTGTAAACTGTAAAGTGCTGTACCTGCCTGTGTGACATGCTGGAGGCTGAGCCAGGCCCCCCCAGAGCATGGCTACAGCTGCCTGTTGGACACTGAGCAGCTGGGAGGGGCCCAGGCGCTGAGGGGCGAGGCCTGAAGTCGTGGGGACTGGGGGCGTGGTGGGAGCCTGGGCCGGGGAGCATCAGGCCTCACCTCCCAGAAGCTGTCGGTAGTCTCCTCCGGAGCCAGCGAGGCCTCGTCGTAGGAGCCGGACATGGCGCAGCGTGTGGGGACGGACAGGTGGTGTGGCAGTTAGCAGGCTCGGCCGCTCATGCACTGGGAGGGCAGGAGAGAGATCCCTGGAGACAAGAGAAGTGCCCCATATCCCATCCCAGGCCCAGGTCCCCAACCTGATGTGGCGATGAGGGATCACGGGACAGGCTTGCCTTGGGATGGGGCTTCCTGCCCAGAGCCTAGCTCACCAGACCTAGGGTGACCCCAAGATTCACCCTGTAGCACCCTTGCACCCACCTCCCCATCTCCCCTGCCCCAATCCATCCTCCAGCTCCCCCCACGCACCTCTCAGGAGCCCGCCCCAACCTCCAGAGCCCTCGGCGCCGTCACTGGCTCCTGCACTTGCGGAGTTAGAGTTAGGGCCATGCGGCTGTGTAGGTGCCTTATAGAAATCTGGGCTCGGCTTATTAGACACATAGCTTCTGGAAGGCAGACTTCTGGGCTCGTCTCTGTGCATGTCCTGCACGTCCTCCCCGGGGCCTGGCAACCTGTAGAGCCCACTGGGGCTTGAGGGACCCCGCTGGCTTCCTGAGTCTGGCCCCTCAGATGGGTTGCTGGGGCCTGCGTGCTCCTCCCGCCCTGACCTGCTTTCCCCTCAGCACTACCCACCCTGACCCAGCCGGATCCGTGCACCAGGCCCCAAAACCCTCCCCAGGTTCCCCAATCCCTGGCCCCAAAACAATGAGGAGTCCCTGGTCTTGGCTCCTAGAACTTCCAGCCCCCAACTGGAGCCGGGACCCAAGTTTCCCAAGAAGTGGCAGCAGGCCCCTCCCCTCCAGCCCAGGCCCAGCACCTCTTCAGTTATCTGAGCTCGGGCCCCTGTAAATGCACCTCTGGCTGTCCTGGCTCTGAGCCGCAAACGCCCGCATCAGCTGCTTACAACTCTCCTGAGAGCCTCGGACGTGTGGCTTCCTGGGCCAAGGGTCAGACCACCGCGGTCTGTGTGAGTGTCTGGGGCGGCTGTGCCCGCCCTGGATCTGTCGGCAGGCATCGCAGTTGTCCAATCTAGGCCATGTGCTGCCCCAGGGCCAGGGGTGAGGCACTCCCCTCCTCCCCTCCCCCAGCCAGGCCTCGCTGCCACCACGGGCAGGACTGGCGCAGCAGTCAGGAGACAGGACTCAGAGGGCCAGGGGCCTGGTTTTCAAAGAGGCAGCGGAGTCCAGGCCAGGCCTGAGCCCACTACGAGCTGCCAGCCTCTGCCTGGCTCCTGGCCCTGGGGGACGCCTCCCTGCCTCTGCACTGCCGCCTCCAGGACTGTGAACCTGGCTGGTGAGGACGCGCAGAGAGGGCTGGCCTCTGCGGGGTTCAGCCAACCTGACCCCTGCCCTCACCAGCGGCTGCCTCTCAGGCTCAGAGCACATGAGGGTCCCTGGTCAAGGATGTCCCTCTCCCTTCTGGCCTCAGTTTCCCCATCGGTCCAGGCCTGGTGCTCTTTTCCCAGTAATAACCTAGCACTGCCTCCCTGCACCTCTCAGGTACCTGGACATAGTTCGTTCCCTTCCTTTTAGCAACACATCGGACAATTGTTCCCATAAACTCGTGCCGAGTGGGGGTGGGTGAGAGGGAAGGCGGCGACATTTCTAGGGACAAAGAAATGAGTCTTTGAATTCTTCTCTTCTCAATTTCGCACTTTTCACTTATAAAGTGGTACCTGCTTCATAAAGAACATTTTAACTTTAGACACAGAGAAATAAAAGCAGCGGTGTTTAATGAAGCACCTTCAGCCAGGCCCAGTAGGTGTCCCTGGGATCACAGCCCCGTCTAGAACCCTTGAATTCGCACAGAAGAACCCTGCTCTGTGGGACCCCCATAACGTGTGGGTGTCAGGGGGCGGCGGGGGGCCATTCCGTCATAGGAGCGAGGGGGAACCCCAGCCACGTGTCTCTCAGCCACACAGACGGGAAGTGCCCTGGTCCGCCGTGCGCATGAAGCAATGGATATGAGTATGGGGCGCGGCAACAGCGTTCTGGGAACGCCCCTTGGCCAGCTGGGCGAACTGAGCGACACTTCACGCATCCGTGCCAAAGGCTGGAAACGACCCAAACCAGCCCACGGGGGACCAGTTCAGGGAACTGGGGTGCAGGTCTGCAACGGACACTCTGGTCCCGAATGGAAACTTCCCCAGACCACGTCACCAAGGCAGACTGAGCAAGGTGAAGAATGGCATGGCTGGGGAAGAATATAAGCGGGGAATGTTTCTGGAAGACCACGAAAGGAGCCGGTCATGGCGATTGCCTTGGGGAACTGGATGGCTAGGGGACAGGATGCGAGGGACATTTTTCACCATGGGTCCTTTTGTGCCCTTTTCATTTTGCCTTGTGTGCTCGAGTTGCATTCTTTTTAAACCCTCCTGCCTGTGCCAGGAGAGAGAGCTAAGAGCCAGCACGGAGGGTGCGCTCTCGGCATGGAGGGAGGGGACCGTGCAGCTGAGACCCGGAATGTCAGGGCAGAGCACCCGAGAGCCACTCTCCATCTCGTCCAGACAAGGAGGCTAGGCCGAGGACAGGTGAGACTTGCTAGGGACACCCTTGGTGTTGGCAGGCAATGGGTCTCCCTGGCTCCTAGCTGAGGTTGCATGTGTAGCAAGCTCCAACCTGGGGGTCCCTGTTCCGACACCAATCTGCTGTGTGACTGGGCAATTCACACAGCCTCTCTGGGCTTTCCTGTGAAATGCAGATGATATGCCCCGTCTTAAAGATTAGATGAGGCGAGTATCCAGCCCACAGCAGACTCCAGGCACTCCCCACGCCAGCCGAGGGCCAGACAGACCCACAGGGGAGTGGGCTCAGCAAGGTGGCAGGCAGGGTCACAGAGAGGAGGCCGGGAAGCCGTACCACATGGCCAGACACATCGTCCTGCTCTGCCCTTGCCTCCCTGAAACTGGCCGCACAGCCCCGCCCTGGGGGCAGGCAGGAGGCCCAACTCTGGACAAATGCCACATCCTTCCTGAAGGGCAGTCAGTGCCTGTCATCGTTGAACAGGCTGCATCCCTCAGTCAGAAAGTGGCCAGCACCTGGCACTGCCCGTGGGCAAGCTCCGCAGGCTCTTCGCCTTGCCCAGCCCTTCAAAGGGGCACAAGGCCCGTCTGATTTCTCTCGCTCGAGGTTGTAAGGCTACTTTGGCCCTGAAAGCCCTTGACTATTAATAATGACGGCTGGCATTTATTGAGCACATACTGTTCACATGTCTCATCCAATCCTCGCCACAACCCTACAAAGGCAGGTCCTGTTGTCACCTCCACCTTGTAGCCGAAAGCGCAGAGGCTCGGGGACGTGGCTGGGACAGAGCTTGTCCAGGTGCCCCCGGCAGGGAGCGAGGGCAGCAGGAAGGGAGCCCAGCATCACAAGGTCCCCACTGCTCCTGTACTTAACGTTCTAACAGAAATGACAACGGCCAGCAGGGCCCGAGGGCGACCTCTGCCCTCCACAAAGCAGCTGTGAGAGGTACAAACTATTATTAATGTCACCCTGTTTGCAAATGAGGAAACCGAGTTATGGGGCAGTGAAGTAACCTGCCAAAGGTAGCCCAGTGTGATGGTTTTAGGTGTCGGCTTGAGTGGATTAAGGGATCCCCAGACAGCGGGGATAGCATTACTTCTGGGCGTGTCTGTGCGGGCGTTTCCGGCCGGGCTGGCATTTGAATCACAGACTGAGCACGGGAGATCTGCCCTCACCCAGTGTGGGCAGGCGCCACCCAGTCAGCTGGGACCCGGGTAGAACGAAAAGGCAGAGGAAAGGCAAGTTCGTGTATGATCTCCCTCTCTTTCTCTCTCTCTACCCCACCCCCAACTTCCGGAGCTGGAACACCTTTCTTCTCCTGCCCTTGGCTTTGGGCCTGGCCCCAGTGGGCCCTGGTTCTCAGGCCTTCGTGCTCAACCGAGCCACGTCCCCTGGATCTCCAGCGTGCAAACAGCCTGCCGTGGGACTCCCAGCCTCCATAACCGTGCGAGCCAATTCCCCTGACGAATCCCCTCCCATCCGTCCATCCTCCTGGGCCTGTCTCTCTCAGCTGGGACTGGAACACAGAGTACCACCCAGGCGCGGACTCCTCACCACTGCGCTTGTGTGTAAAGTGGCGCTGACGGTAACGATGGCTATCGCTAGCTGCGTGTGCTGAGCGCCCGCCATGGGCCAGGCACTGCCCTGGCTGCTTCATGTGCTTAGTCCTCACTCGCAGATGGGGAAGCCGAAGCACGGAGCGACTGAATAGCGCACCCAGGCCTCCGACATGGTCAGCGGTGGAGCTGGGATTCAGTGCTGTCTCCAGCTGCGGCCCCTGCACTGGACCCTCGGAGCCTCACTCCCCAGGGCCCGTGACGGAGGCCAGGAGGAGGCAAGAGGCAGAGAAGGAGAAAAGGAGAAGGGGGAGGGCGCCGAGCTTCCCTGAGCCCTTGCTTGTGCCAGGCCCCCACGCCCAGCGCCTCGTCTGTTCTCACAGTCCTCAGAGCGGGCCTGGCTGCTGCTGCTTCTCATCCAGAGGAGACCGAGGCTCAGAGAGGTCAGCCAAGGTCGCACAGCTCAGGGGTGGCAGAGTGAGGACCTGCCTGGAGGTGTGTGCGGGAGCAGGATCACAGACTCTGGGACCAGACACCTGGCTCACATCCCAGTGCTGTTATGTGTGGACTGGGACCTCGAGGGGCTCATTTCCTCTTCCTGGGCCTCAGCTTCCCCATCTGTACAATGGGCTGTTGCAAGAATTAAATGAGCACTGGACCTCAGGGGCCAAGCTGTGCCTGGCACTCAGTGCACTCCCCATAGGTGCCCTCATTATTCACTTGCCGCCACTGCTGCTGGGAGCAGGGCAGTGTCCCGTCCCAGGGTGGGCCCTCTCTTTGTGGAGCCCGGGAAGGGGCCTTGCCTTCCTTGTCCACGAGGACGGTGCAGCCCACGGTGTGCAGAACAGGGGCATGGGGCTCCACCGCCTACCACCGTGAGGCCTCGGCCAGGTCCCATAACAGGGTCTTGGTTTCCCACCTTGTGCGATGTGGTTAGGCAGAAAGGAGCCCCAGGGCGAAAGGTGTCCCTCCTCAGGCCCCGGGCCTCCGCTCTCAGCTGCCTCTAAGAGACCAGGGAGGGCCAGGGCCTTGTTCCCTCCACTCCTGGCTGCGGAAGGGCCAGAGCAGTGAAGGGCGTGAGGCCTGGGGGCTCCTGCGTCCGCCCGCGGTCAGCACAGCACAGGCCTGGGCGTCGTGCCTGCTCCTCCCGCCCGGGGCAGGTCCTGAGCTCTACCTCCCCGCCCCCGAGTCGGGCCTTTCTCCCGCCCCCACCTACATGCAGCTCCTTTCCCACCCCAGCACCCTCCCTGCCCTCGCTCTTCTAGTCTCCACAGCCCTTGTGACCGGCGGGCAGCTCTGGACACCACGGACCCGCCACGCTTAGTGCCTTCCTCTCCCACTGGGATGTCAAACTCCGTCCCAGCAGCAATTTTCTGGCTCTCTGCTATTTTCCCAGCATCCAGAGCCTGGCACTCAGTGAGTGCGCGACGCGCTTTTATAGAATGGATGGATGGATGCCAAGGGCCTTCTGCAACATTCACTCAATAAACAGCAGAAACAGTGAATTCTGAAGCCCAGAGCCAAAACAGTTACTTGTACACAGTAGGTGCTCAATAAATGTTGATGATGATGGTGGCACAACCAAGAGCCAGGGTCCCACAAAAGGGGAGTCCCAAATCCCATCTGTCTTTTGTTTCCGGCCCCCCTGCCCTCCTCCTGGCCTGCCCTTCCCCCTCTCAGCGGTGGCCAGGCCCAGTCCCCACCAAGCTCCCAGATGACTGCGCCCCAGCACGGTGCCCTCCCTCCTCAGGGACCCTGGGCACACAGACGCAACAGGTGCTCTTACCCACTCTCCACTCCCCTTGGTATCAACTACAACAACCATTTTGAGCACCTACTGTGTGCCAGCCTCTCCATACGCATTCTCTCTAACCCTCACAACCCACGGGACGGGCAGTGACTTCTCTGCCTTCTCTGGGAAGTTAAACAACTTGTCCAAGGTCACACGGCAGGGAGGAGGCAGAGCGGTTTGGGACCCAGGGGTGAGTCCTTCCCCATCCCTCCTCCCAGCCCTCCGTGGGGGTCGCTCCCCCATCCTGGCCTATGGCCTCCCCCCCAGGGCAGGTTCAGCTCAGACCTGGGTGGGCAGTGGGAAGCCAGAGCCGCCGCCCTCCCCCGGGGTCCCGGGTCCCACGAACATTCCCAGCAGCTCCCCTGCCCCTCGCCTCACCCAGCGAGGACACACGGTCTCGCCACCCCTGACTTGGGGCCACACAAGAACTGACCAATCCGTGCTGGGGCTTCCAGTGCAGCAGGGAGGCTTCGGCTCAGCTGTGAGGCA
This sequence comes from Cheirogaleus major, assembly GCA_963574435.1. Lineage (NCBI taxonomy): Eukaryota > Metazoa > Chordata > Mammalia > Primates > Cheirogaleidae > Cheirogaleus > Cheirogaleus major. The sequence continues at coordinate 19,276 of CAUYPO010040163.1, read as the reverse complement.
CACCTTCCACTGCCCCCCGAGGGTGTCCCCCATGTCCAGGCCTCTCCTGCCAGGGGTGCATGCCGCCCTCCCATCACTCACCTCTCCCCGCAAACACCCTGCTTCCCTTCAATTCCTCCCCCTCCGAGAAGCCTTCCCTGAATACCGCAGCCCCCGCCTATCCCTCCTTCCTCACCCAGCACCGGCTCTCAGGCACATCCGCCTTGACGCGTGTCTTGCTGGCTCAGGGCTGGCACCCTGCTCTCCCAGCAAGCACAGGCACTCCCGCCGGGTCAGCACAGCAGCTAAGGGCACTGCCCACGCGGCCAGAGTGACTGGAAGTTGGGTTCAAGTCCCAGCTCTACTACTCACTGGCTATGGGGTCTTGGCAAGTTACTTAAACTCTCCGTGCCTCAGTTTCCTCATCTGCACAATGGGGGTGATGAGACCACCTGCCCCATGGGGCTGCTGTAGGATGAAATGAGTCCCCAGTGCCAGAGACCCTGCTCTCTGGAGGACCTCACCCCTCAGCTGATGCCCCGAGCCCTTCCGGGACTGTCAGGCCCCAGCCAGGACCCCAGGCCTCCCGGTCCCCCGTGGCAGGAAGAGCCCAGGCCTGGCTTCCTCCAGCCTTTTCTTTGGGTCTAAAAACCAGGCCCGGGACCTCCTCTCTTCCGACCCGAGGCCCCTGACCTTCTGCTCCTTTCCATCTCCGTCCTCCCTCCTTCCCGCAGCCACCCGGAGGCCCCGGGCCCTCTGGCCTGCAGATTATCACCGCTGAAGGCCTCCCGGCACTGCCCTGCTCCCAGGCCAAGGAGCCGAGCAGCATTTCACCGAGGCCGCAGGTCTTGGGGTGCCTCTGTGGGGAGACTGCCCAGGCGCTGCGGCCGGCAGGGATTTGGTGCTCACACTCCGGTGCAGGCAAAGCGCCAAGGAGCAAATGAATGTCACAGTTGGGTGGTGACGGAAGTTACAAGAGAGTCCGGCAGGGAGAGGGGCAGGGTGGAGGGTGCCTGCCGAGGCTGGCGCATGCACACCCCGCCCTCTGGGGGTTGAGCCCCAGCTGCCCGGTGGTGACCTGGGTGGCTGCCTGCCTGCCTGCCCCGTCTCATTTCCCCAGGCCCAGGCCACCTCCCGCATGACCCACATCCTTGTCTCAGGTGGGCTTCTGGGGGAACCCAAACTGAGATACCCGCAGGTGGGGGCAGGAGCGGGAGCTGATTAGGGGGACAGGACCCCATCCTCACTGCTCTGGGTGTGTCCCTTTTCTCAAGACTGGTCATCACACAGCTGTCCCCTATGCAGGGGTCTGTCTGTCTGTCCCGAGCCCACTGCCTCTGTGGCCGCCTGGAGAGCAGGGGCCAGGCCTGTCCCCTCCGTGGGTGGCGTTCCTGGTGGGGTGCAGCATCTTTCACAACGGCACAGAACTCAGGGGTGAATTCTGACCAGGAGCAAGGGGCCACCGGCCCTCTCCCTGCGGCAGCAGTTTGGTTGGACACACACGGCTGGCTCTGCTCTCCTGACCGGCTGGGCCAGCTGTTTGGCCACAGCTGGAGTGAAGAAAAGGAGGAAATGTGGACCCAGCCCATGCCCAGCGTCCTGTCCAAACTGACACCCTGGGGCAACTGCCCAGACGCCTTCCCTTGCAAGGACAGAATCACAGCCCTCCAGCCCGGCACAGAGGCTGACGGCCAGCCACCCAGGCGACACCCCTGGCTTTAAATTGCAGCCCTGATCCTCGTGGTGCAGATCTGGGCCACAACAGTGAACAAGACAGAAAACTCCCTGCCCTCGTGGGGCTGACACTCTACAGAGGCTGGGCAGGCAAGAAACCAGACACATACCTGAATGATAACGTATGTTAGAAAGTGACAAGGGCGGTAGAGAAACATAAGGCAGGGAAGGGGGGTGGGGTGGGGTGGGGTGGGGTGGGAGGGCTAGAAGTGACACTGTTTCCTACAAGGTGGCCAGGGAAGGTCATTCTGAGGAGGTGACATTTGAGCAAAGACCTGGGGTAGGTGAGGCAGACCCACCAGTGCAAAGGCCCTGAGGCAGAAGGTGGCAAATGAGTGAGGAGGCGGGAGAGGGGCTGGGGATGCAGATGACTTGGAGTTGGTAGGTCAGAGTGACATGGGAGCCACTGCAGGGTTTGAGAAGAGGTGGGATGTGGTCCGGCTTCCATTTTAAAGGGTCCCTGGCTGCTGGGGGGAGGGTAGACTGTGGGGGGGAGGCAGGCAGGGAACCTCCAGGAGGCAGCTGCAGTCCTCCAGGGGGGCAGAGGGGCTCGGAGCGAGGAAGGAACTCTAGAGTCATGAGGGGGCTGAAAATACTAACCGCCGAGCCCACGGGGTTCGCCGGTGGCCTGGATGGGACTGAGAGGGGCAAGGACGCCTCCCTCCCTCCGGGGTCTGGGCTGAGCAGCTGGCAGGCCAGCACTGTCTGCTGAGATGGGGACGAACAGCGCTGGGGGAGATGGAGCTCAGTCAGGGAAACCTGGGGTGCCCTAGGAGCTGACTGGGGGCATGTGGACAGGGGCCGGCCTGGGCCAAACTGCTCTTCCAGTCCCGGCCCAGACCCATGCGCTCAGGCCTCCCAGTGCTCCTGGGCCTCCCGTGAGCTCCCTCTGGGTGGAGAAGGCTGGGGCCGGGGAGGCCGGGCCCCAACCTGGCTTCCAGGCAGGTGCTTCGGGCTGTGGGCACACTGTGTGCCACGGGCTGGGGCTGGAGCCCACTGTGGGGGGCTCACACGCCAGAGTCTGGAGGCAGGGATGGAGGGGGGAGACACAGCAAGCAAAACAGACCCCAGGGACACACGAGGCAGAGCATGGCAGGGAGCCGTGTGGCCCAGGGAAGGCGGGCGGGAGTGCGAGGGCAGGGCAGGACTGGGGCGGCTGGGGAAGGGACAGCTCCTCCCAGCGCTCACCAAGAGCGCCTGCCCTCCGGCCTCACCAGCCTCTTTTCCAGCAGGGAAGGGGACAGCTCCGGACTGGTGGCTCTGGCTGGCGGCTGAGGCCAGGCCCGGCTGTAGGAGGGGAGGCAGGACAGGTGCCAGCCCCACCCTGGTGGGAGCGGAGGGTGCAGGGTTCAGAGGAGCAGGGGGCAGACAGCATCAGGGTGAACCCCACCCTGCGCCCGCCACCCCGAGACCTGTCCACTCGCCGCCCAAGCCCTTGACCCCAGGGTGGGAGCCCCTGTGGCCAGTGCTCAGTGGACACGCACCTAACGTGTGCAGGATGAACAGGGCCGCGCAGCCGCCCGCCACGCATTCTCCTGCCACAAGACCCCTCCTTGGCCCCAGCACCAAGTCCTCTGACCCCTGTCCTGAGTGCTCAGGGGAGGCCTTGCGGGTGGGCGCGGCAGGTGGGAGCAGGGGCAGGCCTTCAGCACACCTGAGGCACACCGCCCCCACCCCTCTCAGACTAGGCTCTCCTCCCCGGCTGGCCAAGGTCCCTCAGCTCTGTCCAAGGCAAACGTGGACCAGGCGCCCCACCCCTGCACTCCTGCAGGCCCCTCCTGCCCCTCCCTGCCCAGCTCCTCCCGGCAACGTCCCACCTGCTCCCAGCGGCAGAGGCTCCTCCGCAGGGCCCCCAGCAGCAGCGGAGTCTGTCCCTAGGAGCAATGCAGCAGAGGGACAGAGAAGGGAGGAGGGCCACAGGCACTCCCCCCCAAACCCGGGCCTGCTGTCCTGTACCTTAACATGGAGGCCCTGGGCTTGCCGGGGACGGGCACAGGGGTCCTTTGGGAGACCTGGGCTGGGGGTAGTTCACGGGCCTGCAGGGAGAGCGAGGAGGGGCAAAGGAGAAGGATGCCTTGGCCTGACCCGGAGCCCTGAGCCCAATGCCTGGAACCATCCAGGGCCAGCAGGGAGGCTCTGGTGTTGAGGGTGGGCGGTGAGTCGGCTTGTTCCAAGTGGCCAGACCTGATCTGAGTGCCCTGAGTTGGGGGGGGCACCCTCACTTCTCCTGCCCCTGCCCCCCACACTGCCTTGCTCCGGACTGTGGGGCCCTGGAGGCCCCAGCCCCCTCAGCGCACTCATAGGGAGTCTGGACCTGTGGCAGTGGCGGAGACAGGGATGGAGGAGCAGAGGAGGACGGTCCTCCCAACGCGGAGGGCCTCTTAGGATGCCGGCTTGCCCCAAACCCTGCTCCCTACCAAGTCGCTGGCCCCAGCCCCCTGGCTGGCCTGTGTGCTTCCTCCCAGGTGCCACAGTCCACACAGCCTCCTCCAGCCGTCGCGTGCCTACCTGGGCCCGTGTGGGCACCAAGCCGGGGGCAGGCAGGAGCTTACTGCCCCGGCTGGGCCAGGCCAGGGCCGGAGGGGCTGGCTGTCTTCCTTCTCCTCCGTTGTGGCGGGCGGGGAGGGGGCCTGGCGCCGGGCTGGGGGCTCTGTATTCTTGGCTCCCTCCTGGCTCACTCAGGAAGGCAGCGGCGCAGAACTGCAGGAGCCAGCTCCCCGCCTCCCGCCGCCTCCCGCCTCCTCCCAGCCCGCCTCCTCCCCCAGCCACCCACCTCCTTCTGCTCGTTTCTATGGCAACAGGGCAATGCTCCGCACAGACACCTCCCTCCCCGGTACAGCAGGGACGCCGCCTTCTGCAGGGCACCCGCATCACCGCTTCACTTTCAGAGAGGCTGGCGGGGACACCGGCTCAGGCCGCCACCCTCGACTGGTGGGGCCCTGCTCCATCCCCTTTCTTCTCTTTCTCCCCAAGATCCTGCCCCCCAACTTCCCTCCCAGACATCATCAGCTGCACCCTTCCACGCCCTTCCCTTGGGTTCTTAAAATCTTACTGCAATGCATGCTGCTCTGTAAAACATTTCTATGTGTCTAATTTATTCTCTCATTTGATTAAATTGAATGAAATTTTGAGTTTTTTCTAGGCCAGGCTGAGTATGAGATGCTCATCCACAACTCTGTGCTAGGAGGCTTCATACCCATTTGACAGATTGGAAGCTGAGGCCCGCAGCAGTGAAGCTGTCTGAGCACCCAAGGTTCCTGGGCTAGTTGTTGGCACTGATGCCCTGTGACTCCAACTCTGATTCCCACAGGCCATGGCTGCCACACTCCACACAGAGTCCACATCTAGGTTTGCACAGCACATGTGTAATCCATACACACCCAGGGCGTGAGCACCCCGATGACAAACAGATACACTCATTACAAGTATTTGCACACAGGCATTTCCACAAGTCTGTGTATCTACCTGCACACGTACACACAACACACACACAACTATAACACTAACATCAGCAGACACACATCTTTAAGACGAGTGCACACACATCTACGCGGCTCCAGAACATGCAACACGAAAACCCTTCCACACAAGGGCACACTGCACGCGAAGCCCCACCCCAGCCTGCGGGAGGGACGTGGTGAGAAGCCGCTGCCCAGGAGGGGATTTGCCCATCTGCTCGGCCCTGCCCAGGGATGGGCACTAATCTCATCTCAGCAGCGTCTCAGCTCTGCTGCTGGGGGACAGGTGAGGGGTGAGACAGGCTCCACCCTTCCCCCACCTCATTCTGAACCCAGGCCAAATCCTGCCTACGCCCCCCTCCCCCTCAGGGCTTGGAGTCACAGCAGGGTAGAGTGAAACGGTCCCTCCCTCCCAGGCTGCAGACAGCCCCCCAGGGGCACAACTTTGGGGCGGGGAGTGGCCAGAGGCCAAAGTGGGGACACAGCCTGCCCCACAGAACATGCTGTCCCCAGCCCAGTACCACCTCGGGGCCTCAGGCAAAGGTCCCTGCAGCCCCTCTGTCCCAGGGCAATTCTCAGGGACCCCACACACCCAGAGAGGGCAGATACGACAGGAAAGACCCAGAAGCCCACCAAAAATTCAGCAAAAGGCTGCCTCTTGACAATAATGGCTTTCCGTATTTATCACATCTAAGAGCCCTCTCCAGGGTAAGACTGCTGCCAATTAGAGTAAGGGCAAAAATCACCCTGGAATAGATGAAACAGAGCATTTCATGCATTCAACAGGTATTTACCAGGCCCTGGCCACGTGTCAGAGACTGGTCTAGGCGCTGGGATACAGCTGTGAGCAAAACAAAAGTCCCTGCCCTTGAGGGCATGGTGAGCTGGTGGATTCACTGAGCACTCGCCCCAGTCTCAGGGCCACTCCGGCAGTGTCTTTGCTTGTTACGGCAGTCTTGCCTGGTGAGGCCACCAGACCTATTAGGAAACAGGCTCTGATAGATGGAGTAGTTTGCCCAAGATGACAATGTCAGTAAATGGCTGGGCTGGGATTTGAACCCTCTGCCTGCCAAGCCTTCTCCAGTGTTCCACATTGGTTTCACTAAGACACACAGGAACAGCCTCTCAGTTTCTAAAAGTTTCACAGTCAAGTTCACTTCTATCCTTAGATCAAAGGCAGGACAGAGTCACATGTACTTCAAGTGTCAGTCAAGTGGTAGGACCCAAGTGAGGACCCCAAAACAACCTCAGAGGTGACTTCCAGCCTTGCCTTCCTTGAGCCAGAAGCCCGACATCGGCTGTCTCAGGCCTGGAGGTCCTTGCAAAGGGTCAGGTGGAGGCCCAGGCTGGAGGGTGGGGATGCCTGGTGCCCAAGAATAGAGGCTCCCTGGAAAGCTCGGCGAGGGGCGGGAGGGATTGAATTCCCAGGTGCTGTAAGCAGAGTCTCCGGCCCACCTGCCGGCCCCCAGCACCGGATCATCTTTCTCCTAAAGAGCTGGCCCATCCAGGGACACCAAAGACAGCTGCCCTCCCACCCACACTCCTTCAGCCTGATCCGGCCCATCTGCTACCTGGCAGACCCTGAGCCCTGCCCTCCCACACTCACGGACTTCAGACAGGGCCTGCGGGAGAAGCTGACCCCTTCTGTCACCCCCTCCCTCCCCAGCCAAGAGCATCCACCCCACCCACCCCCACTGTCAGCCTAATCTGGCCCCATTTGCTGCTTGGAAGGCCCTGAATTACTGCCTGTGGCCCTCTACTCCCCCCTTTGCAGGTCCCACCCTGGCCCAGGGACACCCTCCTACACACCACACGCATGCACACACACGCACGCACACATACTCTCACACCATGCTGGACCTCAGTTCCTATTCCTGGACCTTAACTGTGTTCCAGTCCCACAGGCAGGATCAACCTACAAACGGGGACAGTGTCCTGCCCAGCCACACAGCAGCTGCCCTCATGCCCTTGGGCAAAGCCAACCCCTCTTTCACCCCCTCCTTGCCTCCTAGTCCAACCCCCAGAAGCATTCACTGCCCCTCCCGCCAGCTCCACACAGTTATCCCACATGCTCCCCAGAGCCAGGGCAAGAGCAATCAGGGCTCATTAGCTGCTGCTTTGCATCTCATTTGCATAACGTTCCCAAGACTGTCAAAATGCCAGAATCCGCCCCAACCCCTGCCCACAACAGGCAGGGCTGGCCGGCCCTGGAGAAGTAAGAGGAGGAGGCTCTGCATAGGATGGGAGCGGGGGCTCAGCGAGGGAGCGGGCACTGGAGACAGGAAGGATCAGAGTGAGAAAATGTCCAAGGCCTGACAGGCGCCTGGGGCCCTGCTGAGTGCTGGCACCGTGCATGGTGCCTTACACTTTACCACTTGTTCTCCAAAATGAACCATTTTACAGGTGTGGAAACTGAGCCTCAGAGGAGTTAAGTCCTCAGTACTCATAATCTGGGCCTAGGACCAACAGTTTGGGCATCAGCTGCAAGCTGACAAAGCGTGCAGAACGTCCGGCCCAGCCCAGTCCTCCTCCATCAGGATCTGCATCTTCAGGTGATCCGGGAGATCTGGGCGTGACCCTGCTGGGTTGAGGGTTACCCCTACAGATAACACGCAGCTGAGAGGTGACGCAGTGCCAGACTGCGGGGTCTGACCAAATCCCATGCTGGTTTCTTTAGTGCATTTCACAAACGTTTCCTGAACACCTACTATGTGCGGCAGCACCTAGGGTAGAACACAGCAGATAACAACATCCATAGCCCTACGGACATTTCATGCCAAAGGGAGAGGCACATGATGAGTAAAAGTTCAAGTGCTGATTAGTGCTAGCAAGACAAATAATGTGGGTTAAAGGAACGGAGAGTTTGAGTGAGGAGACATTTTAAAGTCCTTCTTTGAAGAGATGGCATTTGAACAGAGACCTAAATAAAGGGAGAGAAGGAGGTATGTGATGATTTGAGGGAAGAATGTTGAAGAATGGGAATGCCAAGAATATACAATGGGGAAAGGATAGTTTCTTCAACAAATGGTATGAACAAACTGGATATCCATATGCAAAAGAATAAAATTGGATCTTACCTTACATCATGCATGAAAATCAACTCAAAATGGATTAAAGACATAAACACTTGGGTAGGCGAGGTGGCTCATACCTATAATCATAGCACTTTTGGGAGGCCGAGGTGGGAGGATTGCTTGAGGCCAGGAGTTTGAGACCAGCCTGGGGAATACAGTGAAACCCTCATCTCTACAAAATATTAAAAAATTAGCCAGGCATGGTGACTCACACCTATAGTCCCAGCCACTTGGGAGGCTGAGGCGGGAGAATCGTTTGAGCTCAGTAGGTCAAGGTTACAGTGAGCTATGATTGGGCCACTGCACTCCAGCCTGCTGACAATGAGAACTTCTCTCTAAAAAAAAAATAAATAAAGACATAAATATTTTAAGCCCAGAACCTGTAAAATTCCTACAAGAAAACATAGGGGAAAAGCTTCATGACATTGGCCTTGGCAATGATCTCTTGGATATGACACCAAAAGCGCAGGCAATAAAAGCAAAAATAGACAAATGGGGCTGCATCAAACTAAAAAGCCTCTGCCAGTGAAGGAAACAATCAACAGAGTGTAAAGGTAACCTACTGAATGGGAAAAATATTTGCAAACCACATATCTGATAAGAGATTAATATCCAAAATACATAAGGAACTCCTACAACTCAATAGTAACCAACCAGATTTAAAAATGGGCAAAGGACTCCAACAAAGATATACCCAAATGGCCAACAGGGATATCAAAAGGTGGTCAACGTCACTAATCATTGAGGAAATGCAAATCAAAACTACAATGAGATATCACCTCACACCTGTCAGGATGTCCATTATAAAAAAACCGAAAAATAACCAGTGTTGGCAAGGATGTGGAGAAATTGGAACCCTTGTAAAATTGTTGGTGGGAATGTGAAATGGTATAGCTGATATAGAAAACAGTATGGAGGTTTCTCAGAAAATTAAAAATAGAACTACCATATGCTCTATCAATACCACTCCTGGGTATTTATCCAAAAGAATTAAAATCAGGATCACAAAGAGAAATTTGCATTCCCATGTTCACTGCAGCATTATTCATAACAGCCACGATGTGGAAGCAACCTAAATGTCCAGTGACAGATGAATGGATAAAGAAAGTGTAGGGCCAGGTACAGTGGCTCATGCCTATAATCCTCGTATTTTTGGAAGCTGAGGCAGGAAGATCGCTTGAGCCCAGGAGTTCGAGGTTGCAGTGAGCTATGATGATGTCACGGCACTCTAGCCCTGGTGACAGAGTGAGACTCTGTCTCAAAAAAAAAAAGGAAAAAGAAAAGGAAAGAAAGAAAAGAAAAAGAAGAAAGAAAGAAAGTGTGGCATTAGTGGAATAGGATTTGGCCTTTAACAAAAAGAAAATCCTCTCACATGCCACAACATGGATGAACCTTGAGGACATTATGCTAATGATTTGTCATTCTGTGACTTGCTTATTTCATTAGCTCAGCATAATGTCCACTTATATGAGGTCTCTAAAGTAGTCAAACCCATAGAAGCAGAAAGTAGTATGGTGGTTGCCAAGGGCAGAGAGGAGGGAAAAATGGGAAGTTGCTGTTCAATGGGTATAAAGTTTTAGTTTTGCAAGATGAAAATGTTCTACAGATTTCCTGTACAACACTGTGCCTATATTAACAATACTGTACTGTATATTTAAAAATTTGTTAAGAGAGTAAATGTCATGCTATGTGAGGTTTTTTTTTAAACCATAATAAAAAAATTTTTAAAAGACATCATGTCGAGCAAGAGAAGCCAAATTTAAAAGAGAACACACAGTGGGTTCTATTTATATGAAGTTCATGAAGAGACAAATCTGGACTTCTGATTCTTGACAAGATGGATTAGAAGCACTTCTCCCTAGTCCTCCTGCTGAGTGCAGCTAACACCCCTGGACATTATATATAAAACATAAGAAGGCTCTAAAAGGTTGAGAGAAGAAAGCAGACTGACTAGGGGCCTCAGGACGTAAAGAATGACACAGTGGTGAGATCCCTGGGTTTTCTTTTTGCTCAGACTTGGAACTGTAGAAGTCAGCAACCCAGAAATACCAGTAAGCATAGAGAAAAACAGCCCCAAGAAAAACCTGCTTTCTAGCCAAAGGACCAAGAAAGGCATAGCCTAGCAAGACAAAAATCTTTACAATAATAACTGCCCTACTATAGCAAAAAAAAAAAAAAAAAACATGGAAAAACTACGATCTCAGCCCTGTGCTCACCCCACGAGCAAACGCCAAGGGGAGAGCCTCGCATGGCTGCAACTTGGTACCCCATCCTCCTCTGCCAGGGTAATAACAGAAGAACTAGGGGGAGCCAGGACTTCCATTTGACCCAGCAATAATAAGGCACCCCTCCCCTCCATGCTGGGCTGTGTCAGAGGAGGCCTTGGTTAGGGTTTTCACCACCACCCAACAGTAACCAGGTCAGTGGAGACCACGTGAGAGCAGTAACAAGGCACCTCTCCCTTCCCAGGCAGGGAGGGATCAATGGAGGTCTAGTGGGCCAGAACTCTCACCACTTCCCAGAAGTAAGGAGGTACCCCTGGCCCCCACCAGGGTGTCAACCAAGGTCAAGTGGGGGACCTGGACTTTTACTTCCATTAATAAGGCCCAGTGTTAGAGGAAGCCTCCTGAAACAGATTTCAAGAAGAGCCAGTGTTTCATAACATAAATACCCAAAGTGTCTGGGATACAATAAAAAAATAATTTTTCATAGCAAGAACTAGGAAAATCTCAACTTGAGGCCGGGAGCAGTGGCTCATGCCTGTAATCCTAGCACTCTGAGAGGCTGAGGCGGGTGGATCGCTCAAGGTCTGGAGTTCGAAACCAGCCTGAGCAGGAGTGAGACCCCGTCTCTACTAAAAATAGAAATTAATTGGTCAACTAAAAATATATAGAAAAAATTAGCCGGGCATGGTGGCGCATGCCTGTAGTCCCAGCTACTCGGGAGGCTGAGGCAGAAGGATTGCTTGAGCCCAGGAGTTTGAGGTTGCTGTGAGTTAGGCTGACGCCACGGCACTCTAGCCCAGGCAACAGAGTGAGACTCTGTCTCAAAAAAAAAAAAAAAAAAAATCTCAACTTGAATGAGAAAAGATTAACAGACACTAACACCAAGATGACACAAGTACTAGAATTATTTCACAAGGACTTTAAAGCTGTCATCTTAAAAATACTTCAACAAGCAATATGAACACACTTGAAACAAATGAAAAAACTTAGAAAGCCCTAGCAAAGAAATAGAAGATACAAAGAAGAACCAAATTGAAATTTTAGAACTGAAAGCTCATTTGATGGGCTGAACAGCAGAATGGAGATAAAAGAGGAAAAGTCGGTGAACTTGAAGATAGAACAATGAAAATTACCCAATCTGAACAACAGAGAGAAAATGGACTGGGAAAACAAAAAACAGAGCTTCAGGAACCTGTGGAACTAAAACAAAAGATCTAACACTCATGATTTTGGAGTCCAAGAAGGAGAGGATTAAAAGTAGGGCCTGAAAAGGTATTCAGAGAAATAGTGTCTGAAAAAAACCTGAATTTGGCAAAAGATATAAATAATGGATTTAAGAAGTTGAGTGACTCCAAACAGGTTTAAAACACCAAGAAACCCACTCCAAGGCACATCATAGTCAAACTCCTGAAAACTAAAGACAATGAAAAAATCTTGAAAGCAGAGAGAAAAAAATGACACTTTATCTGAAAAGGAAAAATGGATGACAGCAGATTTCTCATGAGAAACCATGGAAGCCAGAAAGAAGTGGTAGAACATTTTTCAATTGCTGAAAGAAAAGAATTTCCAACCCAGAATCCTACATCCGGAGAAAATATTCTTCAGGAATGAAGGAGAATCAAAGCAGCCCCAGATGAAGGAAAAGTAAGAATTTGTTGTTAGCAGACCTACCCTAAAAGAATGGCTAAAGGAACTTCTTGAAACAGAAAGGAAATGATAAAAGAAGGAATCTTGGAATATCAGGGAGCAAGAGAGAACAATGGAAAGTGTAAACATATCTGTAAATATGATAGACTTTCCTTCTCCTCTTGAGTTTTCTAAATTATGTTTGAGGGTTGAAGCAAAAATCATATTGTCTGATGTGCTTCTCAAAGCATTCAGAGGAAATATTTAAGAAAATTAGATTATAAATGGGGAAGGCAAAGGAACTTACAGTGAGGTAAGTTTTCTACACTTCATTTGAATTAGTAAAATGTTAACACCAGTAGATTGTGGATGGATGAATAGAGAGAGATAGATATATAGCTATAGGTATATATATATATACATATATATATATGATAACAACTAGAACTACTAAAAAAATCTATACAAAGAGATATACTAAAAACAAAACTACAGATGAATCAAGAACAGGCAAATCTAATTTCTAGAGCTCAAGGTCAGAACAGCAGTTGTTCTGGGAGATATCAGCAGGAGGGAGCATCCCTCTGGGGCATTGGAAATATTTTCTATACTGATCTGACTAGGAGCTTTCACAGGTGTACAATTGAGTTGCATAGCTAAGATTTATTATAGTTTAATTTAAAACTATTTAGCTTTATATGTTATGCCTCAATGAAAAATGAAAAGAGAGGTTATTGCAACAGTCTAGGATAGCGCTGATGGTGCAGTGGGAAAGGTGGGATTCAGGGCACCCTCTAGGGACGGAGCCACAGGACGTGCTGTGGGTTGGATGGATTGTTTTCCATGCCAGCCCCCCAGTAGCACCCCAGCCCACTTTCTCACCTCTGCTATGTCGGGAGAATTAAATAGGACAAGGACACTCAGAACCACAGTCCAAAATAGCAGCTGCACCAGGCCCTAGGCATACAGCCGCGTTCAGTGCATACTCCAGCGCTAACAAAACTCATAGCCCCTCACTTCCATCTTGTCCCTCCAATTCGAAAATCACTTACCTTCCCATTAATTATATTACATACAAGGAAACAGGAGTATGAAAGAAGCTAAGGAATTTGTACAAAGTCACACAGCTCATGGCAATTTGAATCAGCCTTTTGGATTCTAAATGCAGTGCCCCTTCCAGGGGTCCTCAGACTTCCAGGGGTCCATCAGAACCACCTAGAGGTTTGCACAAAATGGATAATCTGATTCAGCCACAGAGATTCTGATTCAGCAGGGGTTTCAGTTGTCTACTGCTGTATAACAAAGCTTCCAGGAGTTTAGTGACTTAAAACAACAATGATTTATTACATTTTGTGATTTTTGTGGATTGGCTCAGCTGGATGGTTCTGCTCTTTTGCATGTCCTCAGCTGAGGCTAAAACGTCCAAGATGGTTTCTTCAATCACATGACTAATCCTCAGCTGGGATGGCTTGGGTAGCTGGCAGCTGGCTGGGTGGGTTCAGGGTAGCTGAACCCACTTAGATGGTAGCTCAGGGCTCCAAAAGCAAGCGTTCCAAAAGGACAAGTTGCAGTGTGTAGGCACTTCTCTACTGAGCCTCTGCTTGTGTCACACTTGCCAATGTCTCCTTGGCCAGAGCAAGTCACATGGCCCAGCCCAGAGTCAAAGTGGAAGAAGCCACACCAGGGTGTGAATATCAGGAAGGGTTCATGGGTAGGGATGGAGAGCACCAAGGTACCTGTCCACCATGGCAAGTCTGCAGCAGGGCCCAAGAATTCACATTTTCTATAAGCTTCCATCCTGATAATTCCCCCATTATGATGCTGGTGCTCCAGTGACCATACTCCAAGAACAGGTCCTATCCAATTGACACCACCACCAAAGAGACTTTTAAATGTCCCCACCTGTTGTGGTCACTGACCAAAGGGAATGTCACAGACACCATCACTGTCCTGGGGGAGCTGACAGCCCAGGGCAGATACACACACACACACAAGAAAGCTGTCCAGATAGGCTTCTTCAACAAATCTGGGGCACTGACTTTCAGCGCTGACCCCACCCCGTTCCAGCGGGGCTGCCTTGCCTGGGTCTCTCCCCTCCCCACGTGTTGGTTTATTCCCCTCAAAGTGAGGGGGCTGCACCAGACTAACCGCTTCTTACCTCCTCACCTACCAAAGAAACGGCACATACTAAGTAATTTTTTAGAAATTGGAAAACGAATGACTTTTTACTCAATTAATTACTGGGTAGAGTTTCTGATCAGCATGGAATAACCAATATTCCTACACTGAATTGAGAGAATTCCCACCAAAAGCAAAGAGTATGGAGGTACTGGATGGACCAGGCTGCCTCAGCTTGGGAAATGTTCAGTTGGGTATATGTTTTTGCAATATTCAAAATAACCAAAGCCCTGTCTGGAGTGTTGGGGCATCCAGCTGAGGCTGAGTGCACAGTGTGTCCTCTAAGTAAGAACCTGCACAGCTCTAAGCACCCTGCATGCCGAGTACCTCTTGGTCCCAATACCTCTTGGGGCCAGCACACTGCCAGGCACCGCAGGGAAACTGTCTGTTATGGCAGCCACTAGTGCCGTGTGACTGTTTACACTGAAATTAATTAGAATTAAATAGAACTGGAAATTCAATTCACTAGCCAGATTTCATGTGCTTAATAGCCACATGTGGCTAGTGGCCCCCGATCGGACAATGCGGATGATAGAGCATTTCCATCACCACGGAATGTGCAAATGGACAGTACTAGAAGGCACAGACTAGAAATACAAATGCAGACATGTCTAATGTTAGAGGCTTGATGGTGGGTCCTTAAACTTCAAATTCTAGCCATTCCACGGCTTGGATGATACGATGGAGCTACATTTCTAGGACAAAAAAAAAAAAAAATGATTCCAAAACAGTGCAAAAATCACACACAGGGATGCAGCCAACCTTTAGAATCACATGCTGTATTTAGACAGAAGATGATTAAGCGCCTGATAAAACAGCATTGCCAGTGATAGCGTGGAGTAAGCCACTGCATACGCCGCCTGGCAGAACGCAGCTTTCCTCAAGACTCCCTCCGCCCTCAAAGAACACGGAGCAAGGGGACCGTGCATTCGTGTCCTGACAAACAGAAACTGCTTTGACCTGCAGATCCCACACTTTGGATCTGCGCTATTTCAGCATCTATTTCCAAAGAAAGAGCTTGCTCTGCAAGGCAACAGTGTGGGAAAGATAGTGGGGATGTCTGCTTTAATTGTGGAAGTCAGTTTGGCAGCCACTGCCAAAACTTTGACAGCAGACACTGTTGTCTGTCATCTAGCCAACTGCCACTCCTCCGTGCTCCTCTGCCCTTGCTCACCAAACCTGACTGCATTAGCAGTGGTTCAGGCCAAATGCTCATCGGCCTAAGACAGGGTTTCTCAACCTCAGGACTATTAACATTTTGGGCCAGATAATTCTTTCTTTTTTCTTTTTTTCAGAGATAAGTTCTCACTCTGTCACCAAGGCTAGAGTACAGTGACACAATCATAGCTCACTGTAGCCTTGAACTCCTGGGCTCAAGCGATCCTCCCGCCTCAACCTCCTAAATAGCTAAGACTATAGGTGTGTACCACAACACCTGGCTAATTTTTTTGTTTTTCGTAGAGACAGGGTCTTGTTAATCTGACCAGTCTGGTCTCAAACTCTTGGCCTTAAGTGATCCTCCCACTTTGGCCTCCCAAAGTGCTGAGGTTACAGGTGTGAGTCACTGCACCTGGCCTGGGCTATTGCCCTGGCTAGAGTGCCGTGGCGTCAGCCTAGCTCACAGCAACCTCAAACTTCTGGGCTCAAGTGATCCTCCTGCCTCAGCCTCCTGAGTAGCTGGGACTACAGGCGTGTAACACCACTCCTGGCTAAATTTTTCTATTTTTAGTGGAGATGGAGTCTCGCTCTTGCTCAGGCTGGTGTCCAACTCCTGAGCTCAAGCAATCCTTCCACCTTGGCCTCCCAGAGTGCTAGGATTATAGGCGTGAGCCACCACGCCCGGCTTTGAGTTGATTTTTTTGTTATCTGCATCCCAGCTCCTACCATCTTTAATAAGTCTGCAGGGCTCACACATGTGAACACAGGATTCACATGTTAAATCATTTGAAATAATCCTTTCAAGAAAGAGCCTCGTAGTGGGTCACTGGAGAGCAAGGTGGCACATCCCATAAAGTTGACCGTGCCTATACTTACAATTTAGGAATTCCACCTCTTGGCATACAGCCTAGAGAAAACCTCACATGGGCTCAAGAAAACAAATACAAAAATGTCCTTTGCAATTTTGTTACATCAGAAAAGAGGGAAAATCTAGATGTCCATAGTTGGGGAAATTGATGAGTAAATCACGGTACATTCATACTGCCATGACATTAGGAACAGACGTGGTCCAAGATGCTCCACGTGGATTACCTTGTTTAGCCTCAGAACTTCCCTATAAGGCAGACACACAGCAGTAACTTCCCCAGTAACTGCATAAAACTTGCTGAGCTAGGCAGGATTCGAAACCAAGCAGCCTGGCTCTGGAACTGTCCTCCTAATCATTATAGTAGCCTCATGGGGGAAACTCTCCCCTGACCCCCTGACCTCTCTACACAGATGTGCCTCTTCTTTCCACATACCCCCACGTCATCACAACACCTGTAACCCTCAACTGCAACGATTATTTCCATGCCAAGGTGCTGGCCCCCTTACATCACCTGGAACGATTTTTTTATTGTAGTAAAACATACATAACATAAAATTTACCATTTTAACCATTTTTAAGTGTACAGATCAGTGGCATTAAGGACATTCACATTATTGTGCAACCATCACTACTATCCATCTCCAGGACTTTTCTACCGTCCAAACAGAGACTCTGCTCCCAATAAACAGCTGCTCCCCATTCCCCTCCCCCAGACCCCAGCACCCACCTTTCTACTTTCTGCCTCTAGGAACCTGCTAAGTGGGATCACACAATATTTGCCCTTTTGTGTCTGGCTTCTTTCACTTAGCATAACGTTTTCAAGGTTCATCCATGTTGTAGCATCTATCAGAATTTCATTCCTTTTTAAGGCGGAAAAACATTCCATTTTATGTATGTACCACATTTTATCTATTAATCCGTCGATGGACACGGGTTGTTGTCACCTTTTTGCCAGTGTGAACAATGCTGCTGTGAATACCAATGTTCCAGTATCTGTTTGAGCATCTGTTTTTGATTCTTTGGGTTGTATACAGGCATAGTTCTGTTTACTACATTTTGCATTACGGGAACACAGATACTACGTTTTTTTGCAAATTGAAGGTTTGTGGCAACCCTATGTAGAGCATGTATAGGGTGATTAATGGCATTTTAATGCCTATTAACCAACACCCATTCTGCAACCCATAGATCAAAGAGTCATTTCGACTTTCAAGTCTTATTATTGAAGAAATACATTTCATAAGGCTGTAGCTGCCACAGTGATTCCTCTGATAGATCTGGACAAAATCAACTGAAACCTTTTGGAAAGGATTCACCATTCTAGATGCCATTAAAAACATTTGTGATTCACAGGAGCAGGTCAAAATATCAACATTAGCAGGAGTTTGGAAGCAGTTGATTCCAACCTTCGTGGATGACTTTGAGGGGTCCAAGACTTCAGTGGAAGGAACTGCAGATGTGATGGAAACAGCGAGAGAACTAGAATTAGAAGTGGAACCAAAAGCTGCGACTGAATTGCTGCAGTCTCATGATAAAATTTTAACGGATGTGAAGTTGCTTCGTATGGATAAACAAAGAAAGTGGTTTCTTAAGATGGAATCTACTCCTGGTGAAAATGCTGTAGATACTGTTGAAATGACAACAAAGGATTTAGAATATTCCATAAACTTGGTTGAGGAAGCAGAGGCAGGGACTGAGGATTGACTACAGTTTTGAAAGAAGTAAAATGCTGTCAAACAGCATCACATGCTACAGAGACATCTTTCATGAAAGGAAGAGTTCATCAATGCAGGAAACTTTGCTGTCTTATTTTCAGAAATTGCCACAGCCACCCTAACCTTCAGCAACCACCAGGCTGATCAGTCAGCAGACATCAGCACTGAGGCAAGACCCTCCTCCAGCAAAAAGATGACTCGATAAAGGCTCAGTTGATCATTAACACCTTTTAGCAAGAAAGTATTTTTAGGCTGGGCATGGTGGCTCACGCCTGTAATCCTAGCACTCTGGGAGGCCGAGGAGGGCGGATCGCTCAAGGTCAGGAGTTCAAAACCAGCCTGAGCAAGAGCATAGACCCCGTCTCTACTAAAAATAGAAATTAATTGGCCAACTAAAAATATATAGAAAAAATTAGCCAGGCATGGTGGCGCATGCCTGTAGTCCCAGCTACTCGGGAGGCTGAGGCAGTAGAATGGCTTGAGCCCAGGAGTTTGAGGTTGCTGTGAGCTAGGCTGACACCACGGCACTCTAGCCCGGGCAACAAAGTAAGACTCTCTATCAAAAAAATAAAAAAAGTATATTTATTTATTTTAATTTATTTTTTCCAGCATATTATGGGGGTACAAATGTTAAGGTTACGTGTATTGCCCTTGCCCCCCCAACCCTCGAGTCAAGCTTCAAGCATGTCCATCCCCCAGTTGGTGCGCATCACACTCATTGTGTATGTATAAACCCATCCCCTCTCCCCCTACCTGCCCGACACCCGATAGATGTCCACTTAGGTGTTGATCAGTTCATACCCATTTGCTGGTGAGTACATGTGGTGCTTATTTTTCCATTCTTGGGATACTTCACTTAGTAGAATGGGTTCCAGCTCTAGCCAGGAAAATATAAGAGGTGCTATATCACCATTGTTTTTTATAGCTGAATAGTACTCCATAGTATACATATACCACATTTTATTAATCCACTCATGTATTGATGGGCACTTCGGTTGTTTCCGCATCTTTGCAACTGTGAACTGTGCTGCTATAAACATTCGAGTGCAGGTGTCTTTTTCATAGAGTGACTTTTGTTCTTTTGGGTAGATGCTCAATAATGGGATTGCTGGATCAAATGGTAGATCCACTTGTATTGCTTTAAGGTATCTCCATATTGCTTTCCACAGAGGCTGAACTAGTTTGCAGTCCCAAGGAAAGTATTTTTAAATTAAGGTATATACTTTGGTTTTTTGGACATAATGCTATTGCACACTTACTA
>CAUYPO010040158.1:0-14333 GCA_963574435.1 Cheirogaleus major | reverse complement strand
ACCTTTGTCACATTTCTTCTCCTTTCCCCATTCTGAACCTGGAATTTGAATGTAATGGTTGGAGTTCTAGCAGCCTTCTCTTTTCAGGAGGCCAAGAGTCTTGCTTTAGGGATGCTGGAGCTGTGAGCTGGAAGGAGCCTCTGTGTCTTTCCACTCTGCCACTACGGTCGCATTGGACAACCTACTTACATTCTCTGCTTATCAGTTTCCGTCTTGAGTATGTATTTTGGGTTTTCCATCATGGGCAGCAAAATCTAACCTGAACTGGTCTAAGGGCAAACAGAAAAGACAAACTGCATCAGTAATCACAATTCCTATAAAAAGGACTAAACATACATACACACTAAATACATATTAAACATAAATTAAACATTAAACATAAATACCCAGTGAAGGCAGAAACTCTCAGATTGGATTACAAAGCACTCCAGCTATTAATATATATTCTTTAAAATCTAGACCTGAAATGTCAGGTCACTGGAAGGTTGAAAGGATCGATTGTTTCATTAAATAAAATTAAAAGTTTTATAGGAAAAAGGCAAAGAAATCACCAATGCATGAAGTTTGGTTGGTGTTATTTTGTCATCACCAGAAACAGCACATTCAAGAAAAAGATTAAGTTTGGGGAAATGATAATGAGTTCATTTGGGGGTCTTAAAATGGAAACTGAAGGACTGGGTAGGTAACTTGGAGTGAAAGCAGAGTAGGATGAATAATCAGTCTAGGTGGAGGTCTATGTTGTAGTGCAAGAGTTCTCAAACTTGACCTTGAACCAGAATTCTCTACAGGTCTTGCTATACCACAGGTTGCTGGGCCCGATCCCAGAGTTTCTGATTCTGTAAGTCTAAGATGGGGCCTAAAACTGCATTTCTAAAAGGTTTCCAGGTGATGCAGATGTTGCTCAAACTTTGAGAACCTCTACTGCTCAGCTTCAGCTGGTTGCATCATGAGGCAATGAAGTCCAGAGCTGCTTCAGTGGTTTTGACAGCTGACCACAATTTAGCACTACCTGAGGCACTTTAAATGCACCTGGGCTCAAACCCTCCTAATGAAGCAGAATCTCTGTTTTGTCCTGTTTTTAATTCCTCAGGTGATTCCAATGGACTGCAGACAGCCAAAAACCACACTCTTCAGTTCTTCTGATGTTTAAGAAGTGAAAATCTGAGATTTTATGTAAATGGATCTAATTTGTGTAACATTGCACAGTCCACATAAAACAAATATGCAGGCTCTAAAGTTTTCAAACCCAGCTTCATGACAGGTGTGACATTTAGCTTAGGTATCCAACAAGGACTTGAAGTGTAAAGCCAATGTCTGGAAGATAAATTTGGATTGTGGTCATAGATCTGGGGGTGTGTACATAATGTAAAAATGTGGGAACAAATGCAATCAATCCAATGCAAACCAAAGTTTGATGTTGTCCAAACGAAGTGATTACTTTAAAAAAAGACTCATTTTCAAAAATATCATTATTTATCACATTTTACCTTTGCAATATAATAAATATACTGCAAATGCAACTGAATGATCTTCAAGATGTAAAACACCCAAGAAATTTTTCATTGCAGGGTATAGATAGGAAGCTTCCCTTTATTGGAATAAGAATATTTAGACAGTGACAATAACAGACAGGATTACTGGTGCATCATCAATGATAGCATGTATTTTTTGGCATCCTTGAACTTGAGCTTTTATTGGTTAGTTTCCTATAGCTGCTGTTAACAATTGCTACAAACTTGGTGGTATAAAACAACACACATTTATTGTCTAGTAATTTTAGAGGCCAGAGATCTGAAATCAGTTGCACTGGTCAATACCAAGGAGGGGAACAGGGCCTGCTCCCTACAAGGTTATAGGAGTGAATCCATTGCCTCTCTCTTCCAGATTACAGAGTTTCATTCCTTGCATTCCTTGGCTTCTGGCCCCTTCCACCAGCTTCAAAGCCAGCAGCAGAGGATCTAGCTCAGTGGTCACATCACCTTCTACAAATCTCCTTTTCCTTTCTCTCATAAAAGCTCTTGTGATTTCACATAGGGCCCACCCTGGTAATCCAGGATAATCTCAAGGTTCTTCATTTAATCGCATCTACAGACTTTCTTTGGCCAGATATGATAACATTCACAGGTTGCTGGGATACTTTTCAGGACCATTATTTAGCCAAGAATAATTATACAATATATAATCAAGGCAATCATAGTATTTTTGATCATGCATAAATTTATGATGCCAAATTATGACACTGAGGTAGAAATTCAGCTATTTAGCTTTCCAAATGCTGTGGCTGGGGTCAGAGGCAAATTGCAGATTTTGGCCAAATATGGAGGAGCAAATTCAATTTCTTGGCATGCCTACACATAGCACATGGCTTTATATTCTGCTTTTAATTAAGTAACAATATATCACAAAAATTACCAGAGCCTTCCTTAAGTATTTTTCTACTTTTTTCTGGTCATCTTGTTGCTAATCCATGATTTACCCAACCGTTTGGTATTTTTCTATTTTATAAATTAAATTTGTGATACTTGCTCATAATTTACATACTTTTGATTATTTCCTTAAAGTAAATTTCTAGAGGTAGAATAACTTAATCAAGTGTTTCAATACTTTGGTACAATCTTCCAAGTGCTATTATTATTTATCAAAAATGGTATAGGAAAATGGCCACTTCTCTGCCCTCTCACAAGAACTGTAATTGGGATGAAAAAGTGATCCTCACTGATAAAAATGCTAAATTATTATATTATTGCTGCTTATTTTATATTTGTTATTTTATGTTTATTGGTGGGTAATAAGTCATCTATGTGGGTATATTGGGGTGAGAAGTAGCCCCTGAGAAACGTTCATTCATACAACCATTGTTTAATTAACTTGCACCTTTGAATTTCCTTTGTAAAAATATTCTGACTATATTAAAAAGTCCCAAAACAATAAATGTTGGAGTGGATGCAGAGAGATAGGAACACTCATACATTGCAGGTGGGACTGCAAACTAGTTCAACCCCTGTGGAAAACAATATGGAGATACCTTAAAGCGATACAAGTGGATCTACCATTTGATCCAGCAATCCCATTACTGGGCATCTACCCAAAAGAACAAAAGACACTCTATGAAAAAGACACCTGCACTCGATTGTTTATAGCAGCACAATTCACAATTGCAAAGATGTGGAAACAACCCAGGTACCCATCAATACATGAGTGGATTAATAAAATGTGGTATATGTATACCATGGAGTTCTATTCAGCTTTAAGAAACAATAATGATATAGCACCTCTTGTATATTCCTGGATAAAGCTGGAACCCATTCTATTAAGTTCTCAAGAATGGAAAAACAAGCACCACATGTACTCACCAGCAAATTGATATTAACAGATCAACACCTAAGTGGACATATGGGAATAACATTTATCGGGTGTCAGGCGGGTGGGAGGGGGGAGGAGGGGATGGGTATATACAAACGTAATGAGTGCGATGTGCAACGTCTGGGGGATGGTCACGCTTGAAGCTCTGCCTCGAGGGGGGAGGGGGGCATGGGCAATATACACAATTGTAATATTTGTACCCCCATAATATGCTGAAATAAAAAAAATAATAAATAAAAAATAAATTAGAAAAAATAAATAAATAAAAATATTGATATGTTTGGTGTTAGGCCTGTCATTATGATTTTCTATGCTTTCTGATTTTACAATTTAAAAATCATCTTAACTAGGTTAGGTCCTTTTCTGGTTTTGCTCTGTGTATGGTTTTACTATAATGTTAATGAGTGGTATTTTTGTGCTACCTTGTTGTCTTTATTATATTTTATGTAGTAGGCTTGATCCATTATTTCTTTAGAAAGTTCTATTGACTTCCTATAATGTATGATTACAGAATTGGTATATTTCCAGTTTTAAATTCTTCCCTCCCACCTTGCTCTTCTCCCACCATTTCTTCTTACTATTTTCTTTACGCAGTAGTTCCCCCTTTTCTGTGAGGAATATGCTCCAAGAACCCTGAGTGCCTGGAAACGCAGATAGTACTGAACTCTATAAGCTGTGTACATATCTATGATACAGTTTAATTAGTAAATTAGGTACAGTAAGAGATTAACAACAACAGTAATAAAATAGAGCAGTTTATAACAATATTCTGTAATAAAAGTCACGTGAATTTAGTTTCTCTCAAAAGATCTTACTGTGCTATACTAACCCTTCTTTTTGTGATGAAGAAGGGACAGAGCAGGAAGATGCGAGATTTCATTATGCTATTCAGTGGTGCACAGTTGAAAATGTATGCATTGTTTATATTTGTACTTTTCTATTTAATATTTTCATACTGCAGTTGACCCTGGGTAACTGAAACCCCAAAAAGCAAACCACAGATAATAGAGGAGTTGCTGTAATTTTAAATTTACTCATACTTCTGTTATTTGGTTTATAACTTTTAAATTATTAATATATCTCTCCATGAACCCTTGTCTGTAAAAGATTAGCAAATCAATGTACTTTCTTTTGTTGGCTTTATCATTTTCATATCAGGTCATATAATTTTTTAAAAATAGCTTTATTGAGATATAATGATATAAAATAAATTGCACATATTAAAGTGTACAGTTTGATATTTTGGCTTGTGAAAACATCAGCATAATGAAGATAATGAATATGTCCATTACCCCCAGAAATGTCCTCATGGCCTTTGCAGTCCTTTCTCTTGCACCTCCCTACTGCTCCCTACCTGTCCTCAGGCAATTACTGAACTTGCTTTCTATCACTATTAATTAATTTCCACATCTTAGAATTTTATATAAATGAAACACAGTATGTATTAATTTTTGTATGTATTTCACTAGCATGATTTCTTTTGATTCATCAATCTTGTATCATGTACCAATAATAGTTCCTTTTTATTGTTGACTAGTGTTCCATTGCACGATGTACCACGTTATGGATATTTGGATTGTGTCCAGTTTGGGGCTGTTGCATGTAAAGCCGCTACATTTACGGATCAAGACAGTAGTAGTATTATCAGTGCAGTGAATCAGTGCATTGTACCCTGGATGGCCAGATTGTCGAGTATTCTGTGGATTGGCTTAGGTATCCAGAGCTCTTCAAACTTTGTGTATATAAATCACCTGGGGGCCTTGTTAAGAATGTGGATTCTGGTTCAGTGGGTCTGGGGTGGGACCTGGGATTTTACGTTTTTCACAAGCTCACTGGTGATGCTAATGCTACTGGTATACAAACCACACTTTGAAATAGCAGGGGTATAGAGCCTGAGAGTTAATGAAGCAAGGCAGTAATGGTGTATATATTTCTTTCCTGCCAGGTGAAAGTAAGCTACTTGTAGTGTTATGTTATTTTTTTTTTTTTATCAGAAATGGAAGTAACTACATGTGCCATGTTAAGCAGCATTTTAAGTGCCAAGAGGTTTTTTTTACAGGTGTAACAGCAGTCAACAGTGGAAGTCATTACTCAGTTCCATTAATAAATGTAACCTTTCAGATAAGGTTGCTGAGTGGGAATGTGTGGGGACTTAACCCTGCCGGCCTCCCGTCTCTGTATTTCTTCCAGAGAGGCTTTATTTGATTTGGAATTTTGGTAGCAAAGAGATGTTCTGAGTTTGACCCTTCTTACCTTAGTAGCCTATACAATCATGTACTGGGGAGCACTGCCACACCATGGCTTTGGAGGTTCCCAAGTTCTCGAGTCAGAACTTGATTACAGACAATTGACTGGTGCTGTTAACGGAAAAAAGGCCAAACTCTGTAAAATAATGTTATAGAGATTTACTATGAGCCAAATTTGAGGACCACGACCCGGAGCCACGCCCAAGAAGCCTTGAGCTAGTGGACTGGCTGTGGCTGGGTTATAGTTTGTTTTATACATTTCAGGGAGATGAGTTACAGGTAAAGTAATAAATCAATATGTGGGAGGCATATGTTGGTTTGGCCTGAAAAGGTGGACCATCTAGAAGGGGGTGGGGCTTACAAGTTATAGGTGAGTTTAAATATTCTTTGAGTTGTAATTGGTTAAAGACATGAAGCTTTGTCTAAAGGCTTGCAAAGTTTTAAGATAAGGAGCTGTTTATCAGATAT
The DNA here is from genome assembly GCA_963574435.1 of Cheirogaleus major. Taxonomy (NCBI): domain Eukaryota; kingdom Metazoa; phylum Chordata; class Mammalia; order Primates; family Cheirogaleidae; genus Cheirogaleus; species Cheirogaleus major. The sequence continues at coordinate 8,256 of CAUYPO010040158.1, read as the reverse complement.
AAGCCACCTGACATTTGTTGTGTAAATTGAGGACCTGCAGGTTTGTGTCTTGCATACCTTTAGGCCTGTTAATGGGTTACAAAGGATGTCTCCAAGGGAGGGGGGCATGATGAGGCATATCTGACCTCCCTCCTCATGGCAGGCAGTTTAGTTTTGAGTTAGCCCCTTGGCCAAGAGCGGTCTATTCAGTCAGCGTGTTGCAGGGGAGCCTTAAGATTTTATTTTAGTTCATAGTGCTTTGCATCCAGTTACTGAGGTTCTCCCAGTTGGGCCCAGTGAGCTGTGGTGTTGCTTAACTGTGTTTCCCCGAAAATAAGACCTACCCATAAAATAAGGCCTAGCAGGATTTCTAAGCATTTGCGCAATATAAGCCCTACCCTGAAAATAAGCCCTAGTGATGGGCGTGGCTATGCAGCATATTTGCACAACCCATGCATTTCATCGTGGAGCGGTAAAGAAGACGAGCAGCCCTTCTCATCTGCCCCCTGAGAGCTCTGTTGCTCCACATGAGAGATCGGGGCCAATGGTTCTAAAGGAAATAGAGTCGCAAGAAATTCAGGATGGAATTCGGGGTTTGGAGAGTTGGATGATGTTCCAGAAGAAGACGACTTAACTATATTTGAATAAATGTAGATTGTTGTACCATACTTAAAAAAAAATAGCACATGCCCTGAAAATAAGCCCTAGGGTGTCTTCTTGAGGAAAAATAAATATAAGACCCTGTCTTATTTTCGGGGAAACATGGTAGGTCTCCAGGAGTTGATGGAGCACAAAGCCAGTGTGCTGTCAGACTCCCTGTGGAGCCTTGGCATTTCCTTTTCTCAGACACCTGGTCACAGGCCCCTAGGGGAAGGATGAGAAGATGGCTTGCAATGTTGACTCCTTCCTCAGGGACTCTGGGTTTGGGGTGTGAGAATCACTGATTGGCAGTCATGGTTAAGAGCCAGGCCCTGGAACCAGACCACCTGTACTTAAGTTGTGGCAGTTCCAGGCAAATAACAGCAACTCCTGTCTGCCTCAGTATTCCTCATGTGTGAAATGAAGGTCATGACAGTTCTTCTCTCATAAGGCTGATAGGAAGTTCAAATAATATTTGTAAGGTTCCTAGGACAGTGGCCACACATAGTAAGAACTTTATACTATTTGCTAGATCCATACATGTGTATATAGAAAGGTAGGCCGTTTTTTCCTCTTTTTTCCCTAGTAAAAAAGTAAATTTATTTTTCTTCGCTGTATGGATTGATACAGCCCAAAAATACATGTGTAAAAATGCATGTGGGAGGGAATGCTAGCTTTCAGCAAGTTGTTCTTGATACAGTAACACCTTCTGTGAGGAATATTGCTGCCATTCAACTATTAGTTTTTCATCACAAGTTGTAGAGTTTCTCCATTTTATTTGGATTTTAACTTAGCGTTGGAATCGAGGTGTTTGGCACATGCTCAGTTTAAGGCTGGTGGTGCCCCAGGCGTCTTGCTCTTGGAACTCCTGGATCCCATCTGCAGCCACCAGCCCTCACCACTGCTGTGTCTGTTGGCTCCCAGGCTGGCTCCTTTCGCACTGCTGGCATGGCCTGCCGGCTTTTCTTAGGGCTTATTTTGTTTTTGTGGTTTCTTTTAAAACCCAGTGACAAGAATGGGAGAACATATTGATGTTATGTGAAATTTTAGCTGATAATTATGAATTTGTTGTAATTTTCAGTTAACTTTGATTTTATTTCTGTTCTTCTTGAAATATTTCAATATTCAGACTTCCAGCATACTGCCTGGAGCCTCTCTGTTTACATACTTGGTTTCTCTGTTTTGCATAGGAACATTATTTTCCAAGCAAAACCAAATTTAAAAAATCATGTTTGACACCATCATTTTTCCTTAATAAATTGTTTGTATTTTTCTAAAAGGATACAAATAACTTACATTATATGCTGTACTTACTTGAGAGCTGACAGTAGATACATGCATTTTCCCCACGTTCATAGCCCTCTGGTTCCTGTTGTCCTAGGCCCTGGGGTCCTGCAAACTACTGAAGTGAGCCCGGGGCCTTCCTCATAGCTGCTTTTTCCTCCTCCTTAAAATAGCAAACTGTTAAATTGTTTGCTGTAATTATATTTTTAGGAGCATTTCAAAGGATTCTTATCTTCTTTGTCACACCTGGCTCATTTCCTGGTACAAAACCCAAAATAGTATCTGATCTTGTTGGTTGCATAACATACTGAGTCATAATTTCTTCCTGTTGCTGTTGGGAGCAGCCATTGCTCATTGGATTTGCAGTCCTGTTATGTTCATTTGTGCTCGTGTACAGCTGCCATTTTGATAGTCCTTCATCTCTTTGAAACTGATAATCTGCCTTTCTAAAGGTGTTGTTTTATTGAGTTTCTTCTATGATTAAGTGCTACCATGTAGAAGAAATACTAGATGTAACAAACAAAAACAAACCCAGGCATATCAGGTAGCTATGAAACTAGCATGCTCTTTGAGATGATGAATATTTTCCTAAAAAAAGTTTACTGAGACAAACATCTTTCAGGGGAAAATTAGGATTATGTATAGCTTTAGAATTTATAATATATAAAGTGGCTAATACTTAATTACCTACCCATTGAATACTAATTAAGCTGTTCTACTTAATTCTTTAGTAGGAAAATATTTATGACAGCTTTCTACAATGCTAATATAATTAATTAGTATTTGGAAGTACTAAGTAGTTAAACTGTTTAATAATTTGAGAATGTTAGTATCCTGTTTTCCCTGTACTTTTTGTATAAAGACCCCCAATTTTTTGTCGTTTTGTCTTATATATTTCTTGTAAGTTATAAAGCCTATGGTGCCTGAGTCGTCTTGCTCTTGGAACTCCCGTCTCCCATCTGCAGGCCCCCAGCCCTCACCTCTGGTACATCTCTTGGCACCCAGGCTGTCTGGCTCTTTTATAGTGACCTTGGGGCACAGGCCTTTATAGAGCAAAGCAAGCCCTGGAATTTTAAAATTTCTCAAGGGGGCAAAAATTTTTATCCCCTTGAGTAACTTAATTTCTCAAATTCTTCACTATCACATTTAAAAATAATTTTATTAATTCCAAAAAGTATAAACATATAGGGGAAAGCATTATATTGTCTACAGTCAGAGTCATGAAAACTTGAGCATAAGCTGACTCTTTTTAGCCCACCCGCCCTGCCTAGCACGTTCACACTGTTCACTCCTCAGCCCCTCCCCCTTTCATTTTATTAACATAGTAAGTTTGTCTTACAGCAACTCTCACAAGCGGCGTTTGCTCATTAATCAGTTTCATTTAAGTGCTTTTTATGCATTAAATCTTTTTATTTTAATGACATACTGCTAAAGAAATAATGCTTTTTAACTTTCTATTGACAAAGTGTGATATTTAAGTACTATGTTTATTTGAGAATATTAACTAATAAAAATGCAGGGCAAAGCCTCAGACTCTTTCTGAGGCAGTGGTTCCCTTTATGCTGCAGTGTCAAGAACATTGTGGATGACCAGGAATTACAGTCTCCTGTGTTCTTTCTGTCGTGTGTCAGGGTCTGTGCAGGTAGAGGTTATTGCTATCGCAGTTTACGGTCAACTTGCTTTCTGTTAGCCTTCGTTTCAGTGTACTATATATATATATACATATATCACATCAGTTCGTTTCCTTTTCTAGGGAAAAATCTAAGGAATATGAGATGACTCCTGCTTACTATGGGTGGATTTTCTGGAACTGGAGCTCAGTTTTAGCCTCGGCAGGACAGATGTTTTTGGCCTGTGTATGGTTTTGGAGGCTGTTGAAACTCACTTTTGTTACTGCTCTTTCTTGAGAAGTCGGCTTATAAAGAGATAGAAAAAATACTTTGTGTTTTAATTTAATACACACCAATACAACACAACTCTTCCTGTGGCCAGATGTGTGTGGGTTTTTTCCCCCACACAACAAGCAAGCAATTCTGTAGTGGATTGTCTAGTGGACACCAGCTGAGTGTCCTCAAATTCCTACCTGGAGATGGCGTCAGATCCCACAGGTCAAGGGCTTAGTCCCCCAAGACTGCTGGCATTTCAGATCCCGGTTGTAAGTACTAGGTTGTCACCCATACTTCTGACTGGCTACATATCAGTGCTTTCCACAAACCTCCTCCTTGGTTTCAGTTAATTTGCTAGAGCATTCAGAGAACTCAGGGAAATACTTTACTTATATTCACCCATTTATTATAAAGGATATCACAAAGATACTAATGGACAGATGAAGAGATGCGTAGAGTAAGGCATGGGGAAGGGCATGGAGCTTCCATGTCCTCTCTGGGCCACCCTTCCGGCATCTCCTCATGTTCAGTATCCAGAAGCCCATCCAAACCCTCTCCTATTAGGCTTTTATGGAGGCCCCATTCAATCGTCACAATTGATTAAATCATTGGCTGTTGGTGATCGGCTTAACCTTCTGTCCCTGTCCAGTCCCAGCAGGTTGGGGATGGGGCTGGAAATCTAAACCCGGTAATTCTGCCTTGGTCTTTCTGGAGACCAGCCCTCATCGTGAAGCTATCTAAGGTCCCCCAGCCACCAGTCATCTTATTAGCATGCTAAAGATGCTTGTATCACTCTGGAGATTCCAAATGTTTTAGGGGCTGTATGTCTGGAAACAAGGATGAAGAACAAATATATATTTCATAATATCACAGCCTCTAGCAGCTACTTGGCAGATGCCTTCAGCATTCACACAGCAGAGAGAGAGCACACCCACTCTTTCTCTGCCGCTGCTCTCTCCAGCTTAGAACTCTTTGTAATTCTTCCCTGTAGCTCTGTAGCACTGCACTTGTTTATTTTATTTCTTTAAAGTATCAAGCAAAAGAGGTTAATAATAAAAGTAGGCAAAATGTCAGGTTTAATGTAATAGAGGGGGAAGAGACAGTGAAAACCCTTGAGGTCTGTCCCAGAGTTGTGAGGCTGTTTTTGAGCAGTGTCAATGTGCTGCTGATCTCTGTTTCAGATGGGCAGTATGATAATGAATGCTCCGATGGGAAAATGTGTGCAGAGTGCCATCGAAGCATAAAGGAAGGGACATATGAGCCGTGGAAGACAAGTAGGGGCTAGCTTGGCATTCCAGGTGGAGTTGCAGCTTGTATACACATAGAATCTTGAATGGGAATGACTGCTTGGAGGCTTTAAATAGTTTGGGGCTGGAACAGAGTATCTTTCTGAGGTTGGATAAAAGACTAGACAGGTGAGCAGAACTTAGTTCTGGGAGCCTCCCATGGCACGCTTAAAGTTTATTCTATTTTTATCCTGAAGGTAGAGAGTTTTTAAATACAGAACTAGCATAACTGTTTGCATTTTAGAAAGATTACCCTATAGGAAATGTGGAAGATGCATCAGAAGGCTGCAAATTGTAGGTGAAGATCAACTGGTGACTTATTGCTGGTGAGAAATGATGGGACTCAGAACTCTGGCAGTAGAAAAGGGATGGGAGCTTGGAGATTTGTGAACTGTCAGGACTTAGAAAATAATTGGATATAAGGGCATCTGAAAGGAGAACATCTGGGACTTGGTGAATGGAGGTGCTACTAACTGAAATAGAATCTACTACAGAAGGAGGATTGAGAAGACATGGGTTTGAGCATGATAAAGCATAAAGTGGGTATGTCTAATAGGCTGATGGCTATACAGACATAGTCTGGAGAGAAATTTGGGTTTGAGGTAGAGATTTGGACATCATTGGTATTATAAGTAGTAAAATTTGTAAGTGGAAATGAGACCTCCTAGGTAGAGCTGTATTGAAAGGAAAAAGACTGAGAAATTATCAAAGGCAGGAAAGGTGAGGGACCCAGCAGGCTGTTGGTGATCAGCTTAACCTTGGAATTGAGTGGATTTGAGCGAGGGAGCGTCCAGGGTGAATGTCTCTGATCTTCAGGGACAATACATCTAATAGGGACTGAATGTTGTCCCCTGGCTATGGGACAACACTGCAGTGTTGCTGGTAACTGGAGCAGGAGCAATCTCGGTGGGCTGGAGGAGAGTGGGTCCGGGCACCATGGATTCACTCTGTCCCTCCCAGAAGCTACTCTGTAAAGGGTGAGCTGCAGGCCTTAGCAAGGCTCAAGGAAAGGATTCCATGGGAGACACTTGAGATTGGAGAGGTCTGGATTGAGAGAGTCTGGAAATAGATAATCTCTCTAGCCAAGTTCTTAGGAAGAAAGATGGGTGGAGAGAGGATAACAAAGTCATTCCTTATTACTTGTAGCTTGAGATGACCTTGGGAACCACTCAGATTAATTTGTCATTGTATTACTTTATTGATTTTTCTTTTCTTTTTTTTTTTCCAGATCAATTTACTAGGAATTGTTTGTACATTACTCTCATTTACCAACAGTAAAAGCTGACATAGCTGTCTGTTTATTTTCCTTGCAAAGAGTGCTGGGAAGCACATTTTGAATTTGTCCTGTCCTTTTAAGTCCCTACCTCCCCCTAACTGTTCAAACAGGTACAAATAGTGAAATACAGCCCAAAGCAAGCCCTGTCTACACTGGTTCTTCCAGGCGTGCTCCTGCCTTGGGTGGCAGTTTCATATATGTGCTCCTCCCCAACCTTTTCAGGCTTGATCTCAGAATAAATCTGATGAATTCCTGTGCATGTGAAAAAGTAAGGCTTAGTATACTTCAGCAAATTTGTATATTTTAAAATGGGTCAAGGAGAGAGCCTCTGTTTGGGACATTTCACATATCAGAATACCTATTTTGGAGGATGGTCGTTTTTAAAATCCACATTCTGTTTGTGTATTAAGGTTGGCCAGCCTAGCTTTACATTCCCACAGTCAAAAATGAATTTAATAGAAAGGGTTCTACTTCACAGAATAACTAATATAACCAGTTACTTTTTGAACTAGTTATAAAAATGAAATCTGTATATTATAGTTCACAAAAGTCATACTAATACTCTGTTTCTAGACTCAGGAAAGTCAGTTAATAGTTTTGAGTTCTGTGACTGGTTGACCCCTTCCCAGCCATGCTTCTGGGCAGGTCCTTGGAGCCCTTGCCCCTGCAGCAGCAGAGCCCGCTGGCCTGCCAGCTCCGTCGCAGTGCGGTGCTGCTGGCTGAGCGACGGGGCTTGCAGGCTGACCCACAGCAGATGCTTTCTCTTTCTCGTCTGAGCAGTTGTCACTCCTTTGAACGAAACTCTTTCATTCTGAGCTCTGAAGTAAAGGAGCATAAATTTCACAATTATACATAAGTCATTTCAACTTGAAATTTGTATGAACCAAACATCTTGTAGAAAACTTTAGGCTCTGAGATTAAGAAGTCATAGGACTATGATTCCATTAATTTGACAAAAAATATTTATGAAAGTATTTAAATAATATGGAAAGGTTTAAAGATGCTGTACACTTATGTGATGGGAACACTATATAATCATTAATATGTTTTAAAGAATGATAGAAATGCTTATATTTTGTTAAAGGCAAAAGGGGTACAAAAGTCTGTATATGATGATATGCCATTTAAAAAATATATTCACAGAAAAAAATTTACAGTGAATCACACAGTGAGGTAATGATCTTATTGAAGAAGTGTAACATTTTTCTTTGCATTTCAGCTAATCTTCCAGTGCCGACTATTGCAGCGATAGACGGGCTTGCTTTAGGCGGTGGTCTCGAACTGGCTTTAGCATGTGATATACGAGTAGCAGGTGAGAATTAATTCTGTTGAAAACGTAATTTTTTAAGAATGCAGTTTGTGTTTATTCTTCAGATAATTGCAAATATTTTATTCTGCTTCCTGTTGTTTAGTGGAACATTTTTTTTTAAAGTCACTTGTTGGGCTTAATAGTGTATTTAAAATTCTCACTTACAGAAACAGTCTTTCATTGTTTCTTGCCAGGATTTGAGTCAGATAGAACTGAGTTTGAACCATAGGTCCTGCCCTTTTTAGACATGTTTCTTTCTCTTTAGAGGGAATGGGGGGAAATGACTGTTGGTGTTGTATAGATTAAGTGAATTTATCTAAGGCTGTGCTTAGGCCATGGCTGATCACTGTTGGGTGCAGTGATAATAACTCAATCTTTTTGAAGTTCACTTTCTTTCTCCGTGGTCTCTGAGGACTGATGAGGCAGGTGTGCACTCACTGCCTGCTGGCTGGTGCCGAGGGCCCTTCTGCACTTGGCAGGTGCTCAGTCACTCTGACTCCGTCATAGTTCCACCAGTGTCGTGGCCCGTTTGCAGGCCGGGGGATGAACACAAAACACAAAGAAACACACAAAGAAAGACACAGACACACATAAAGA